>CM071954.1:24150000-24390000 GCA_036784905.1 Acrossocheilus fasciatus | reverse complement strand
GTAAACCAATTACTTGGTTAGTTTGATGACTCTTATGATTCTGAAATACCGATCTTTGATCTGCTTCAACAGAATACTTCTGCTCGTTTCTCTCTCATGAAACACAATAACATACTCATTAGTTTTTATGTGCACACCATATTAAATTAAACTGCAAATACATGTAAAAATGTTTTGTTAATTTACCTTACAAGATACATGATGTAAAACTGGCTGACGTTAAAGCCCATGTATAATTCCTGTAATGAATATGCTGTCGCCGTGGCCTCAAGTCATGAAATTGCAGAGATGAAAGAGTATGAAGAAAAAAAAAAGTCACATCACATGACAAGCCACTTGGATTTTAGACTGAATTATGGTCGAAATTCAATTACCCTGCGTCCTCAGACTTCAAAAAATGGGAAGCAGAGGGAAAAAGGGAAAACTGCAGCTACAGTATGAATGAAGGCCTGGGTGGTTTTGTGAAACTGTGTCAATGCTAAATAGAATTCAAGGTGATTTGTTGTGTTAATGCAATGCCTTCAATCACACTTTCATTACGTTGGTCTGTTTTTTCATTTATCGTCCAAAAAATTCCATTTCAACTTCATGACGTGACCTCATGTTCAGCTGATAGATTGTGTTTGGGAACACAGGCCTACAGAGAGAGGCTGCACTGTGTTCGCATGGAAATATATGAGAAAAAAAAAAAGAAGAAGAAAGTCGATGAACGAAAACAAACAACCGTTTCGAACTGCACTTTAACATTTCTGCTCTTTTTTCTCTTCTGTTCCACCTCTCCTCACATACAATAGATTATTTGCTAATAATGCATGCAATGAACCATGCTCTCTCTCTCTCTCTCTCTCTCTCTTTCCCAACATCCCTCTTGTTTTCTGCACTCTTTGAACTCATTGATGGCTCTGTTTTGATGTTGCAGTATTTCTGTACTTCTCTTCTAGTTCTCTAAAATTTCATATCTAATAACAGTGTCTGTGAAACTCTCACACTGTTTCAAAAGTGTAGCCATAACATTTTAAGTGAAGATGAAATCAAAATGTACTCTCTAACAGCATTTTCATGATTTTATTGTGAATGTCTTCATAATTGTTAACCAATGTCATAATCAAATGTAGTAACAGTTTCCTTTGAAATTATATTTATTTTATTTTATTAACATCACATTTACATAACATTTAAAGAAGAGTGAATCAATACAGAACTGACCTCGACTGAACAATCACCCCCCCCCCCCCCCCCCCCCGCTTTACAGCAGTAATGATCTCTGAACCATCATTTAACCAATATTTTCCGTTTATTCCTGTAAATCTGTTCTGAATAGTATAAAGTGCTATACAAATAAAAGTTACTTGACATTGGTTAAGCATAATCTTTTGAAAAATGTTGACCAGCAGCCAAATTACTTTTTGGTGTTGCTTTAGAACACATACATTTAGGTTGGATTCCATTCTGATATTTTACGTCATTTTCCATTCCATATTTTTTTTTGCTCAATATCCTATTTCATGCAGAAAAATGTCACATTATGGGAATAAAATTGGCTCCAAAAGCTATTCATGTTAGACTACCAATCTTCCTAACATTGTAAAGGATAATCCATTTTTTGAGTGACTGCATGGAAAATGAGTAACAAACAATGACTTGTTCAAACACCTCTTCGAGGAAATCAAAGTTGCAGGATTTTCGGTAGCACTTTATTTTATGGTACGTGTACTTCCCTGGTACATACATGGTGAATATCTTGTACCTACAGGCAAATGAGTGGTAACACAAAGTTACCAATTCTTCAAACTTTGTAAGCACGGAAGAAGTTACATACCATTAGTATGTACAGTAATGTGTCTTATTAGTTATCATATACGGATACTGTAAGGACATGCCTGTTTGTACCCACTTGTCCGTAAGTACTACATATTTACCATGTATATACATTAGTAAGTACAGTAAAGTATCTAATTAGTTACCATGTGCAGGCACTACCTGTGAGTGACCGTTACTACCCACACTTGACTGTATGTACAAACTAATTACCATGCATGTACGACTGTTAAATACAGCCGTGTTTATTGTTTGTTACCATGTACAGTACATACACTTCAGGTAAGTACCTTGTGTTACCACTCATTTGCCTGTAATTCATTACTCATTACTGTAAAATAAAGTGCTACTGTTGGAATCTGCAGTAAATTTAAATGTATTCACATTGACAAAAATCCAACCCTGGCTCATTGGAAATACTATATGTTGCTCTGCCTACATTTCTGATTAACATGACATATCCATATCTGGGTACATTTTGAGGTGCTATAGTGTTTTGTTGTTGTTGTTGTTGTTGTTGTTTTACCTCAGGCCCGTGTCATGAAAAAAATAAATAAAAATAAAATAAAATTAGCATATTGCTAAAAAATGGTTGCAAAATGCCTCGCTTGAAGCATGTTTCACTGCAGTTTCAAAGAGAAATGTCCAATGACTCTCGCAAATTATATCAATTTTCTCCCAAACAGTTAAACGTATCATCACATTGGTTGCTATCATTACAATACATATGGAGTAGATTATATGATGCAAAATTTAAAATGTATTCATCTTGCATTCTATACATGTTTTAAAGTGATAACATTGCATTGTGCAAGGAACTGCATTAACATAAGTCTTTATGAATCAATAATCTTACCCTGTAATCATAATTTGTTTGAAAATGAACTAAATTTGTTGGCGTTTTACTGCCTCTGGTGTTCATTTTGCTGGAAACTGCAGTGAAATGTAATTATAAACACGTTTTTACTGTTTTGCATAAATGTAGGCAGAGTTTTGTATTTTCAGTGAGCCTGGGTTGTGAAAATCTGTATGGTTATAGCTACTGTAGTGTTTCCTAAACCTATAACATTTATTCACTGTCATTTGGTGCTTCAATATAGTTAGGAAAAGGGTTTATGTTACCTATTTGACCAATGGGAATGGAACTCTACAGATTGCTGACCTTGTAAAAAAATTGTTTGCACATCCCACTGACTGATTCGTATGTTAAATAAAGCCAACTTCAGTTGTTGTTGCATTGTACTAACTGGCAGGTCTTTGGTGATGCAACCAATGTCCTTGATCAACATGTTTCACGTTATAATTGTGTCTCTGCCTGTACAGCTCTGAATGCAAAGCTTTATTTTCTGCCTGTATTTGGAACAAAACTCAGAGGCAGCTGAAATTCAAAGGCACACAAGGATGAAACAAATAAACCTGAGAGGAGGCCTTGAGCAATCAATGCAACCTCAAGACTGAAATACGTTTGGTCCTATTGTATAGCATCCTTTTTTATTACACCGCTTTGTGCTTGCAAATTAGCCGAGGGCTAATCCATTTCAGCTTTGCTTTGGTACCATGCTACCATAGAGTTGGTATATTAGCTTATATTTCCATTGCTGTCTGTCCTACACTGAAACAGCATGTCATTATCTGCCGAGGCCTATATGCAAAAAATATCAAAGGTCCAGCTATCAAAATTTCTAAAACAGTACAAATTATTTATATATCCCCAAGAATTGAAATCAATATTATGTTAATATAGCTACATTTAAATAAGTTCAAGATGTATCGGCTGGAAGATTTTTGAGGCCCCCTAGTGGGCCCCAGAGTCCTGATTGAGAACGTCCCAGGTTACGTATGTAACCGTGGTTCCTCGAGGGAACGAGACGCTGCGTCGGAACGCTTTGGGAACGCCCCTGTGTTCTCACGCTCTGAAACATGTGTGCAATCAGTCCAACGGAATGGCGAAACGTCACGGGCGGGGTGACGTAGAGACCAGAGAGCATAAAAGCGCATCCGGAGCAAGCAACACCAGCTTCAGAAAGTTGAAGCAAGTCGCTCACAGGGATGCAGGAAGTATGGCATGCGACGCAGCGTCTCGTTCCCTCGAGGAACCACGGTTACATACGTAACCTGGGACGTTCCTCTTCAGGAACTCGAGCTGCGTCGGAACGCTTTGGGAACGACAATGCCCACGCCACCATACTGACAAATGCCTGTCTAGTGTGAAATCATGACGAGCACAGTTAAGACAGATGCACCTGAGAGTCTGGAGTGGTACCACACTTCTCCTGGCCTCAAGTACAACGAAAGAAACTTGTACCAACGGGTAAAACCCCTAATGCAGACCACCCAAAGGGACTTGGTAAGCAGCTTATACCGCCACGAACACTCTAAAGGTGGAGGGGGTCCAACCTGCGGAGAATCGTTCCTGAAGGAACTCCAGAACTTAAACCAACTGGGCAGTTAACTGGGAGCAGTTGACGACTTCCGCACTATGAAGTGAACACAATCCACTTCAAGGACAGTTTCCTCGTTGAGGGAGCTCTGGACCGGAGTACGGTCTTAACAACCTCAGTTGAGAGACCGGAAGCTATGAGTTGTGCCCCCTCAGGGGCCACATCCCCAGCTCCCACAACTCCAAATAGATGGGAATCTCCCATGGAGAGTCTGAGAGTAGGGCTACCGGGCTACCTAATAATAGGAGCTAGACCCTTTCTCGGCGAACTCTTTCCAGAACTCCCGGAAGCAGAGCAATCGGGGTGGGAAGGCGTACAGACAAAGCCTCGGCCACATCTGTACCATGGGATCCAGTCCCAGTGAAGCTGGACGAGTCAGAAAGAACCAGAGGGGACATTGTGAGGTCTCTCAAGACGCAAACAAGTCCACCTGGGCTCGACCGAAACTCTTCCAAATCTGCTCCATCACCTCGGTGTGGAGCATCCATTCCCCGGGCCTCAGCCCCTGTCTCGACAGGATGTCTGCCCCCTGATTGAGGTACCCAGGGATGTACACTGCCCTCAAGGAGAGCAGTTTCCCCTGGGCCCACAGAAGGATCTGGCGCGCCAGCTTGTATAGGGGGCGCGAGCGCAGACCCCCCTGCCGGTTGATATAAGAGACCACCGACGTATTGTCTGTGCGAACTAGCACATGATGGCCTCTCAGGTCTGGGAGAAATTGCTTCAATGCTAGAAATACTGCCAGCATCTCCAGGCAGTTGATGTGCCAGCTGAGATGGGGACCTTCCCACAGACCTTGGGCGGAGCGGCCACTCATGACCGCTCCCCAGCCCGTGAGGGAGGCGTCCGTCGTTAGCGTCTCGCGACGACATGGAGCCCCCAACACGGGGCCTTGTGACAGGAACCACGGTTTCTTCCACATGTCTAAGGCACGTAAGCATCGCCGCGTGACCTTGATCATACGAAACGGGTTGCCCCTCGGGGAAAACCTTGTGGTCCTGAGCCACCACTGCAAGGGTCTCATGTACAGCAGGCCAAAAGGTATCACGTTGGACGCAGCTGCCATCAGACCCAACAGTCTCTGAAACTGCTTCACAGTGAGTGACTGGCCTTCTCTCACTCTCTTGACTGTCGTGAGGATCGACTCAATACGAGCAGGAGACAGACGTGCCTGCATCGTGGTCGAATCCCACACCACGCCCAGATAAGTGGTCCTCTGTGCTGGAGGAAGCACACTTTTCTTTGCGTTTAGTCTCAACCCCAAGTCTTTCATGTGAGCGAGAACGACATCTCGATGTCGAACTGCTACCTGCTCTGATTGAGCTAGAATCAACCAATCGTCGATGTAATTCAGTATGCGGATGCCCTGGAGTCGCAAGGGAGCCAGAGCAGCATCCACACACTCCGTGAAAGTGCGGGGTGAGAGTGCTAGACCGGAGCGGAAGAACCCGATATTGGTACGCTTTGCCCCCGAAAGCAAACCTCAGGAACTTCCTGTGTTGAAGAAGGATGGAAGTATGGAAGTAGGCGTCTTTCAGATCTATAGTCACAAACCAGTCCTCGGACCTGATCTGGGACACGACTTGCTTGATAGTAAGCATCTTGAACTTGAGTCTCATGACTGAGCGGTTCAACAATTGCAGATCTAAAATTGGACGCAACCCCCCCATCCTTCTTCGGAACGATGAAGTAACGGCTGTAGAACCCGGATTCTCTGTCAAGAGGAGAGACCACCTCGATGGCCTCCTTCCTCAAGAGAGTAGCTACTTCTTGTTCCATTACCAGAGCCTGCTCTGGGTCTTTTCTACCCTCTCTCTACAGTGTGCAGGACCCATCGAGATACATTTGGCAGAAGCTTCCACGCTGCCACATAATGTACTAAGGGAACCAGTCTCTTGAGACTGGCCTCTGGTGTGTTTTGAACTGCTAGCTCAGTGCCCTGAAGCGGAGGACCGGCAGGGAACGGCAGATCTCGCGTTCTAAACACATTTTTGGAGGTAGCGAGCCTCTCAGGACCGCTACGTTTCCGGGCGGAAGCTGAGAGAAGCACTCGCTAGAGATCGCTGTGCCCTGAAGCACCGAAGGTGGCAGGGGTAACGGAACGATCTCCTGAGGGCACTGAGGAGAAACGGGCACCGTATAATGAGGTGTACACCGCTCTTCCCCAGAGGGGCATGCCCCCCGAAGTCCTAAGCCATAAGCATCCGGACTCCTTCTGGTACAACCAGAGCCTGCTAGGCAGGACCCACGAGACACACCTGGCAGGGGCTCCCACACCGCCAGGTGACCTACTAAGGGAACCAGTCTCTCGAGACTGGCCTCTGGCGTGCTTAGAATGGCTAGATCGGTGCCCTGAAGCGGAGGACCGGCAGGGAACGGCAGATCTAGCTGTTCCAAACACTGGAGGTAGCGAGGCTCTCAGAACCGCTACGTTTCCGGGCGGAAGCTGAGAGAAACACTCACTGGAGATCGCTGTGCCCTGAAGCACCGAAGGTGGCAGGGGTAACGGAACGATCTCCTGAGGGCACTGAGGAGAAACGGGCACCGTATAATGAGGTGTACACCGCTCTTCCCCAGAGGGGCCTGCCCCCCTGAAGTCTTTTATTGAGACGATGGTCCTCAGACCCGCGTCATCTCCCAGGAAGACTAACAGGTAGAACCAGAGCCTGCTAAGCAGGACCCAACGGGACTTGGCAGGGGCTCCCACACCGCCAGGTGACCTTCTAAGGGAACCAGTTTCTCAAAACTGGCCTCTGGTATATTTAGAGCTGCTAGCTTGGTGCCCTGAAACGGAGGACCGGCAGGGGACGGCCGATCTAGCTGCTCTAGAGGCCCCCAAAGGGGCGGCGAGCCTCTCAGGTCCGCTACGTTTCCGGGCGGAAGAGACTGAGAGAAGCGCTCGCTGGAGACCGCCGCACCCTGGAACACTGGCAGGGTTGGCAGAACAATCTCCTGAGGGCACTGAGGAAAAACGGGCACCGTATAATGAGGTGCACACCGCTCTTCCCCACAGGGGGCCGACCCTCAAAAGTCCTAGACCATAGGCGTCAGGACGTATTTTTTTTTTTTCAAAGATTAACCAGCGAAAAGACGATCCGCAGATCCGCCTCCTGCTAGAGGCCTTCGGCCCGGGAGCGCCACTCTGACTCCCAACTTCTGAGGAGTACGAGAAGTGACGTTCCGTGAAAAGAGGAGCTGGAACACGGTTGGGGCTGCTCCCGCCCAGCAGCCCCAGGCCTGTATAGGAAACTGTCGGGGCCTTAGGGGTGATACTGCAATGGAACAGATAGCCCGCAAGCGTCTGTCCCACCTTAGACATCGCCCTAAAACCTAGCCATTCAGCCCCTGAAATTTGAAATATACAAATAAGGGCAAAGAGCTGGAATGACAAAGTTGAACCCATGCTCTCAACACCTCGGTGTGGAGACAGGGAAAACCAGAGGTCCCGACATGGAGGTTGTGATAGAATGCTACATTTTTCTAGCTACAACCCCCAGCAACTCCCTTTCTTTCTTTGTTTCAAAAGTCTTGAAATAACGTGCTGACCATATCAACCTCCTCGAAGGAAGAGAGGTAAACACTGTGCACTCACGCGAGACCATAGATTCCAAGAGAGTGCTGTATAGAGAATGAGGGAGGAGAAAGGGGGCCCCGTCTCCAATCCCTGTGCTGATTTATATATAAATATATACATACACATCTAACTTCTTAAAGCTAGAAGAATACACATTATTTAATTCCTCAGAATTAAATGCAACCAAACAACCAGACAAGTGAACACGATCTGATTATAATATAAGATGCAATGTAGAGCCTGCAAATGCATTTATGCTTTTGCACTTGTTAGGGGGAAGAGCTTTATTATTTTTCTTTTCTAGAGAAAAGAACCTCCTGCAGCTTTAATTGCTGCTAAACCCCTAAAGCACGTGCCACTCTAACTACATTGCATAAACTCCACCTTCCCTTTTTTTTTTTTTTTTTTGGGAAAAGAGCGTAGAGTAAACGCGATCCCCGCGAATCATATCGCCGCCGTGCCTCAGCAACAGCGGGACAGGAACCGCAAAGACCGCAACACGGACACACTCCTCAAAGTGTGCCCGGCGGGAGCGGAGCATTCGCGTTTGCGGGAGCACGACGCACAATCAGCTCCCTCGAGAGCTGACTGTGCATGCTCCGCTCCCAACAAACAACACAACGACCGCGCGCATTCACAACCCGTGAAGTTCAGCGCGGGCAGAGAAAGATACACGGTCTAAAGTGCTGTCTGTAGCTCGCCATGAGATGATAGACAAACAACAGTAAATAAGACTGACATATTCCACACAGAGCGCTTGCTGAAAACACAGAAGCTGGTGTTGCTTGCTCCGGATGCGCTTTTATGCTCTCTGGTCTCTACGTCACCCCGCCCGTGACGTTTCGCCATTCCGTTGGACTGATTGCACACATGTTTCAGAGCGTGAGAACACAGGGGCGTTCCCAAAGCGTTCCGACGCAGCTCGAGTTCCTGAAGAGGAACTTTATTATTAGAACATATAATATTGTAATATTAGCGAACATCTAGAATATTGACAGTCAAACAAACAAACCCTAAAAATGATGCAATGTACTGTGTATTCTGCAATTTTCAGATGACAGTTGAGATAAGTTTACCATTGGGGAAAAGCTCATCTCTAGACTCATGAATGAATGAATGAATGAAGCATTTATATAGTGCTTTATTGTATATTGCTATACACCCAAAGTGCTTTACAATCATATAGGGGGTCTCTCCTCAACCACCACCAGTGTGCAGCATCCACTTGGATGATGCGATGGCAGCCACAGGACAACGGTGCCAGTGCGCTCACCACACACCAGCTACAGGTGGAGAGGAGAGAGAGTCATAGAGCCAGTCAAGTGGATGGGGATTATTAGGAGGCCATGATAGACAGGGGCCAGTGGAGGCAACTGGGCCAGGACACCAGGGTTACACCCCTACTCTTTACGATGAGTGTCCTGGGATTTTTAGTGACCACAGAGAGTCAGGACCTCGGTTTAACGTCTCATCCGAAAGACAGTGCTTTTTTACAGTATAGTGTCCCTGTCACTATACTGGGGCATTAGGACCCACACAGACCACAGGGTGAGCACCCCCTGCTGCCCTCACTAACACCTCTTCCAACAGCTACCTAGTTTTCCCAGGAGGTCTCCCATCCAGGTACTGACCAGGCTCAGCCCTGCTTAGCTTCGTGGGCAACCGGTCTTGGGCTGCAGGGTGATATGGCTGTGGCAATCATCTCTAATATGCAACAATTTAGAAGTAAATTGTCAGAGTTTTATGGGTTTAATATCCCCCTATAATTTACCATGGCACTGAAAGATTTACATTTTCAAGTGTAATTATGTTTACATGTTTACTAAAGATTAGAACTGTGCAACTACCTTGCATGGATATATGGCAGTACAACCACGCATGGATCTTTTTTTACTAGTAGCTGCAGGTGGTCATTATATATATATATATATATATATATATATATACTGTATATATGAGTATTGGATTGCTACCTTGTCAGGCTGAAAATAGAACCCCTTAATGATGCTGTTTACTTGGTGCATGATGACCCCTTCACAGGTGGCTCCATCACATAACTGTGCCTTAACCCATCTGCCTACACAGAACTGTTTAATCCTCGCAAAAACAAGATTGGTACAGACACTAAAATAGATCTTGTCTAAGCACAGTTCAAAGTACCTGTTTCTACCAAGACCTTATTATTTTCGATATTTTCTTTTCTCCAAGACAGTCTCTGAAGGTGCCAAACTGAAACATCACATTTCTGAATCTGACTGCCATGATTTAGTATTTTCTTAAACAAATTGTTCTATTTGCTGAGGCCTGTGTTTAAGAGGCCCCGCTATACACATTGGCTATTTGCAGAGTGGACCTCCTAACAGCACTGACATTTGCTTTCTTTGCCTTGCAGTTGTGGTGATTGACAAGGGCCATAGTGAGTCTGGCTCTAAAGCAAGTGCCAGCCATCAATATCTGTTCTTGACTACTAATACATTCATGTAAATGTTTCTGTTCTATCCTTGAGACACAGAGTTTCCAAAAAGGCTAACATAATGAAACGTTATACTTTTAGTATTCATAAGTCACAAAACAACACCATAGAGAGAAAACTGCACTAAAATTTGTTTTCTGAATGTGTGAATTTTCCTCATCTATTTGCCCCTCATTGAACAACATATCCTTCAACATGTTACAGCGTTTCCCTACTATGGGGCATGTTGTCACATTTCACTTTTATTCTTTCAGAGAAAATAAAGAAAAAAGTTTACATTGATCTTGTCAATGAAACAAAATCATGTATTTATTCTAGATGTAAGCACATGTGGGTGACTCGTACTTAATTAATAAACATACTTAATTAAATGATAATCAATAGATAGATAGATAGATAGATAGATAGATAGATAGATAGATAGATAGATAGATAGATAGATAGATAGATAGATAGATAGATAGATAGATAGATACTTGAGGAAGTGTGGGGTGGGGGGATAAAATAAAATGAATTAAGTATGAATGAATGAATGTCAAGCTAGTTCTGAGAAAAGTCTAGCACCGTTTTACTTCAATAAAATTCATACAGTACATGTAATTATTGCCTCAGTACATTTGGGGGAGGCAGAAGTGACATTTAAAAAAGGTTTGATAAAGGAGCAGATAAACGTCTGGATTTCTCATCACCAGCAGTTCCGGCTTTCTGATTTTTGACATCTAGCTTCATCCGACAAAATGCTAAAGCTCCGAGCATTGGTTGAATTCCTAAATTATCAGTGCATCATGGGACCTTCTCCATACTGATGGAGGTCAGTGAGTAATATGTGAGGTTGATGCCTGAGAGCAATTTTCCTTCTTCTAACAAGGCTTTGATGTATTCACTCAATTTGCTACTGTTGCTTGTGAGGTCTGGTCATCGAGCATTGAGTAAGCATACAACAACAACATCATAAAAAAAATAAAATAATAATAATAATGATATCGACTGGTTATTTGATCCCCCCTAAAATGCCAGACCAATGCTAAAGATCAAATTAATGGAAAAGCACTCAAAATTATACATGGCATGGCTGTGGTATAGTCTGGTTCTAGCTACAATGGCTCTCTATTTCCTCTTCCTCACAAAATACAAGCTAACTAACACGTGAGGTTCAATGTGAGAGAGATGTAATGAAGGCTCACAATCATCGCTATACGATTCTGAATTCAACCACCTGCCGGGACCTCAACACCAACGCATTTCCTCTCTTCCCTTAACTGATCTTGTTCCAACAGGTCATTATTTTCCTCTTATTTTTCAAGTACAAATAACCATTCTTGCAATACGCTCTCTCCCTCTCTTTTTTTCCTTTTCCTTAATTACTTCTCTCTTTATTCTTTGTCCCTTCTCCAACTTCATCCAATATCTCCAACACATTTATTTTTCTTATTTTTGAGATTTAGAAAGGTAAAATGCGAAGGAACATTTCTTTGTCAGAACAAACTGAACGAGTTAATGTTTTGAGTCTGAATAACTGATGCTGAATGAAATAGTACATATTATGCTGTCTGAAAAGAAAAAAAAAAAGGAAAAAAAAATCCTTCTGATCAGGGTGAAAGCATGAATGATATTTTTTTTTCAACTATACAGTATAATATGGACAATAGTGTATGCAGTAGTGTGAATTCTGCACTGTAAGGAATGAAGAAAAAAAAAAGTAACACTTTACTTTAGGAACCAATTCTCACTAATAACTAGTTGCATATTAGTAGTGCTGTCAAGCAAAAAATGCTTATTTTGGATGCAATTAATTGCAATTAATTGTTTTACATCACTATAATATATATATATATATATATATATATATATATATATATATATATATATATATATATATATATATATATATATATATACATGTCAATACATGTTTTTTTTTCCCCAAATAAATACTGCATGAGTGTGTATTTATGTATAGATACTGCAGTACATATACACAGTACACACACATATAAACAAAAACTTTTATTTTGGATGTGATTAATCGTTTGACAGCATTACTTATTAGCATACATATTACTAGCATATTGACTGTTTATTAGTACTTATAAAATACATATTATTGCCTTATTCTGCATGACCATATTTTAGATCCCTTAAACAAATAGTTCTCCCTGAAATGAAAATGTTATCATCATTTACTCACCCTTGTGTTGTTCCAAACCTGTAGAAATTTCATTCTTACACATAAAATAAGATATTTTGAAGAATTTTGAAGAACCAAACAGTGGTCCCCATTGACTTCCATAGAAGCGAAAGAAACACTATGGATGACAATATCAACTGTTTGGTTACCAGCATACTTCAAAATATCTTCTTTTATGTTCAGCATAAGAAAGAAACTCATGCAGGTTTGGAACGACATGAGGGTGAGTAAACGATGACAAAATTTTCATTTTGGGGTGAACTGTTCCTTTAATCCAATCCAATACCTAAACTTAACAACTACCTTATAACTATTAAGAAGCAAATTAAGATTGAAGCAAAAGTCATAGTTAATAATTAGAAAATATTAAGAATGGGTCCTTTAAAAAATACACTTTAAAAAATAAAGTGTGACAATTTTATTGTGTTTTATTATTATTATTATTATTATTATTATTATTATTATTATTATTATTATTATTATTATTATTATTATTATTATTAATGATAATCAAACTAGAGCTGTCAAACAACTAATCAAGGTTAATCACATCCAAGACAAAAGCTTTTGTTTACATAATACATGTGTGTATACTATGTATATTTATTATGTATAAATACACACATACACCGTTTATTTTGAAAACATTTACATGTATTTGCATGTATATATTTAAATGCATATAATTTATATTATATATAAATATATTTGGTAACACTTTATTTTGATGGTCCCTTTTGAACATTCTGTTGACACTACGTAATGTTGCAACTACATGTCAACAAACTCTCATAATAGTATTAGTAGACTGTCTGCTTCATATCTTCTAACACTTTATTGTGATGGTCTCTCAACAAATATTCTACTGACTGTAAGTAACTTTGCAAGAACGTGTCAACTTAATCTAACCCTAACCCTACCAGTCAACTAATACACTACTAACACTCTAATGAAAGTTAGTAGAAATGTAGGTGCAATGTTACTTATAGTCAACAGAATGTGTTAAATGGACCATCAAAATAAAGTGAAACCATATATTTAATATATAAACATATTTTTTCTGAAATATATACATGCATGTGTGTGTGTGTGTGTGTATTTATATACAATTAACAATATACACAGTAACACACACATATATTATGTAAAAAAATAAAAAATGCTTATTTTGGATGCAATTAATTGTTTTACAGCACTATTATATATATATGTATATATATATATATATATATATATATATATATATATATATATATATATATATATATATATATATATATATATACACACATTATACTGTACTGTATCAACATGCTTCAGATGTTACTGATTGATTGATATCCCATGTGATGCTACTAAAAGCTGTGATTTAGTTCTGTCAATCAAACATTTTTTAGAGCTTTCCAGCTTGCCACAATGAATCAGATATCAATCTATTGCAGCATTGGAGATGGCTATGAATTCTCACGTTGTGACACCAAAGTAGAATGACTTGAAGCTGAATGAATTATTGTTGAAGCCAATGTTCTTTCATCAGTGCAAGAGCATCCCTGTGTGCTTTAGCGCTCAACGACAGCTGATGCAAGCACGCCACTGTGGGATGACAAAGTATTATTATGGCTGCCAAAATCATGTGCCAAATGTTAAAGCAACCATTGATTTTTGTGGATTTTGGAAATGCCTCTGGTCTGAAGTTGTCTAAAAGCTGATGATCAAAAGGGACAAGGCTTGTTGCGCCAGAAATATTCTGAATCTTTAATGCTGGGAAAATGCAGTTTTGTTAATACAATTGATGCAAAATAGATGGCATGCAACATGAACACAGTCCAACTAGGCAGGGCAAAGCTCTCTGTAGATTTAATTCAAATGCTCTGCCCCCCAAAACCAGGTCAACGTCTTACTCAACATAGGGACACAAATGAAGAAGGAAAAGTTCAAAGAGACCACATTAATAAATCACAACAGCTCACAATGTTTCGTTCTGAACCCGAGTAGCTCTAAAATATGCCAGAGAATTTATTAAAGAATGATGCAAATCTAACAACACACGAGAAAGCTGCAAATACATCATGGTATTGTTGTATATTTGCAGGATATAGATTAGCTGTCTGAGAGAGGACTCCGTAAAGTTTCATAGGTACATTAGTTAATATGCATCCATACAGCTTTTGGAAACGGAAAATTTGACAGAAAATTAGACAGATATGATACATGGTACACTTTAAAATTATATCTTATCAATTAATTAAAAGTTTAAAGCTGATGTGAACATGTAAAAAAAAAAAAAAAAAAAAAAAAAATATATATATATATATATATATATATATATATATATAAATCATATAAATTATATATAAGTTATATAATATTTTAAAATATATTAAAATTATTGAGAAAAGAAGTCCTTAGCAATGCATATTACTGTACATTTAGGTACTGAGTTATATTAATTAAGTATATGTACTTACTATATGGGTAGAGTTAGGATTAGGGTTATTTGCATGTAATTATGCATAATTTAGGTTACACTTTACTTCGATTATTAGACATACTAACTATAAATCACTTTGTAACTACATGTCAACTAACAACTCAAAGTAGACTGTTAGGGTACGTTTAGGGTTAGTAGAATAACTTGACATATACTTGCAAAGTTTCTCATAGTCAGTATGTTGTATGTTGTGGATCCATCAAAATAAAGTGTTAGAAGATATTAAGCAGACAGTCTATGCATACTGTAATGACTGCTAGTCGACATGTAGTTGCAAAGATACTTACTGTTAGTAGAATGTCTAAAGTGGACTATCAAAATAAAGTGTTACCATAATTTATTGTTATTATAAGCAAGAACATGTAACATGTAACAAGGACACCTTAAAAACAAAAATGTTACCAGAAGTACACGTTAGAATAGACCAATTATTGCAGAAAAAAAATAATACTTAAGTGCAAACTAAATATAATGTTTTCAAACACTTGTTATTTGCATGTTATTTGGAATTAAATAAAAATGTGGGTCACACTTTATATTAGGTGGCCTTAACTACTATGTACTTACATCAAAAAATTGAGGTGGGATACGGGTAAGGTTAGGGACAGGTTTGGTGGTATGGGTAGGTTTAAGGGTGGGTTAAGGTGTGAGGGATGGGTCAACAGTGTAATTATAAACGTAATTACATAAATTAATTACAGATGTAATTACATATAGGTATTTTTAAAAATAAAAGTACAATGTAAAAACATGTATGTGCACAATTAAGGCATTGTACCAAATGATTAATTTAAATGTAAGTACATAGTAGTTAAGGCCACCTAATATAAAGTGGGACCAAAATGTGTTATAGTTTAAATTCATATTAAATGCAATTACTTTTTTTGACCCACTTAAGTAGGACATAAAACCTTTATAAAACATTTATATGTAATTTCATAATCATGTCTATTGATTTTGAAAGATAGTTAAAATGTTTTTCTGAATATACTGACTTTTTTTCAACTAAAATATATTTCATTTCCATTTCTATTGAAGCACGTATTTATGCATTTAAATATAAATTGATACAGTATACGAACATATTGTAGGAAACCCTCTCATTTCACAAACAAACTGTGAGGGTCTATGGAAAGAGCACCCTAAAGCCCGGTACACACCAAGCCGACGCCGACAAACTAGTGGCAACGAAAGCAGACTGCAGGGTCGGCTCATGTCGGCAGCATCTGGGTCCAAAGTTGCCTTGACACACCAAGCCGACGCTCGACACCCGATGGCCAAGTAGCACGTCGGTTCTGTGCCTTTCTCAAGCACTGGTTCGCCAGCTGAACAGCCAATCAGAACGATAAAATGGCCCGACCGGGCTTAAAGGGCTCAGTTACCAGGGAAACCATCTGATAAGACTGTTTTATTGCTCAAAAGTATGTGAGATGCGTAGTGCAGTAAGAACATAACCTTCTGAAACCCACTCAATGCCCATAAAAACAGAACTTTCCTCCTTTTCATTTATAGACAAACCTTTCTACGAATGAACATGCATCCCAGGACATTGTGTGTATGATTTTAACTGTCTTGTATGGTGTCTCTTGCATTGTATTTTGTTGCATGCATGCTTTATGAGTGAAGTATTAGTTAATGTAACCCTATATCGTGTCTCCTACCAAATTAATAGTTATTTGACAACGAACACTTTGGTGTACATCACCTCATAGAATGTCATGTGTGATTGTAATTTAATCAAAGTATAGACTGCCAGAGCCATTCGAACCATGCTTTCAGACAAAGGGTCATAACCCCCCCCCAATATTTCCAGCCTCCCTCTTGGAAATTCAGCCTTTCTCATTGGTCAAGCACATCCTGAAAGGTGTGACTCTTCCCTGACTATAAAGGGCTCACACACAGGTCCGCCCCTCTCTTCTGCAAAATCTTCCGACTGCTGCCCGTGTGGTTTGGACTCACAGGCGCACCGGGCATGCCCCAACATATAGAGTTGGGGAGAAGCCTGGGGAGATGGCTCTTGACCACAAAGAGTCAGACTAATACCACTGGAGTTCATCTTCAATCAACCCTGGAATTCGCCATCATAGAAATGCCATCGCTCAGACATCTCTCTCTCTCCGCTTTCGGCAGTCTGCATCTTCTTCTCTGGATTGCGGCCTGCAGTTCCACTGCGGCCCACAGGGCCAGCGGGCCTCATTTTACACCTAGCCATGTGTTTATTTAGGAGAGAGGACTCTCTCAACCCCAACAGAGTCAAGAACAACCTCGGAGTTTCAAGAGATTGCAACTTCGGCCATTGAATGTAACCATCCAGAACCTCTTCAGAGGCTTCACGAGACTCTCGTTCCACAGCCAAGTCAAATGCAAGTTTCGTTCCTTGCACCACACAGAGGTTTGTTGTAAGCTATCGTATACTGTGCTTTGAATTAGAGACTGATGGTTCTTTCAGATGGTCAACTCAGCCTCATTTCCCCTGTTTCTGTCCGGTTTCATTCATCCAGCCTCACTTACCCTTCCCATGTACCATGTATGTGTGATTTGTGTGTGTATATACATACTGTATATGTGTGTGTGTTTGTTTAGACTAGTTATGTGTTTGTGATTTAGTTAATAAAACTTTGTGTACAACACATATGAGTATTCATTTCTGATTCCCTGCTTGCAACACAGACAATTTAACGATTTTGATGTTGTTACATGCTCTGAGTAGTACTGTACCTTAAAAAGGGTATTTCTCTTACCCTGGAAATTAAGATGTATTTGAATTAATAAATAATCAATACTGAGCTTTCGCTAGACGACCTGGTCAATTGATTGTACCGTAAAATCTGCTTTATCAAGCTAATTCTATTAACTTAACCAAATATTATAATTAATTCTAAAGAGTTATGATTAATTATTAATATTTCCCCCTTGAGCTCATTTGCTACAATATATTGCATATTTTAGATTATATATGTTGTATGTAATATATAATCTTTTAAGTGTACTTAAGTGTATTAAGAAACATAGTAATAAAAGTGTGATTTCTGTAAGTGGCCTTTTCATTCATTAATAGTGGTCCTATGCAAGTATGAGCTTTTTTAAAGTATACTTTTAAGTTTTGAAGTACAATACAAGTGCACAATTTATACAGTTAAGCACACTTCTTTGTCACAAGGGTTTAGCGCAGCAACAGAAATGGGCATGACCTCAGAATAATCAGCTTTTATCTGCGGGCAGCATATTTACAATTCTACAGAGCATGATAGGGTCCCTCATGGTTTTAGAAAGCTCTCACCAGCTTGGCTCACTGCTATTTAACCTTAACAAACCTGACACTCAACATTGCCCTGTTAAAGAAAGTGAGAAGGCGGAATTCAAGAACAAAATGAATTCATATCTGTTTCTCTGAGCAGCCTGCTTGACTGACTTGGCTTGTCAATCACGTTCTTCAGGATTACAGCTAAACTGGTTGGCACACATACACTGGCACGGCAACTATTTGATATGTGCATTTTCAGCTAGAAGATGCCATTTTTTTGTCCACCTGCAGTACATTGTTAAAATATTCAGTAGATGTTTTTGTAGCATTTATTATTTAGAATGCGAATCTACTGTAGCTTTTCTTAAAGGTTCCTTTTTTATCTTGGAATATTCTCTACAATTAAATTTTAATATGCAGAAACAACTCTAAGTAAGCTTTTCACAGATTGCCTTTGCAAACTTTGGATTGTAGCATTTTCAAAATATATCTCTTTTTTGTTAGAGAAGCTCAGTAAAACTTCTTGTTCAGCCAATGGCATGAGTTTGGAGGCAGGACAAGCCATTTATGTGATCAATGGAATATGGAGGTCAGATCCGAGGGGAGGGTGGAATGTTTGAAAAACCTTTTAGGAAACAATATTTTTGAAAGAAATTACACACTTTAACTTTTCTTTAATTCACATTTGCAAGTCTTGGATACTGCATAATGAATAATTGATAAAATGTTTCTCGTTCTCAAGTAGATTGCACACATCCACTGGTTTGCCTCATGCATTTACCACATATAGTGTGAGACTAAGTAACATCTCATTGTAGTGCATATGAGTTTGTATTATCCAAATATCAGTTCCAGCATTATTTTAAGATCCTTGTGTTCCCTTGCATCAAAATAGTATGTTCCAAAAAAATACAAGATCTATGCTGATTTTTTCTTCCTTATGCTGATTTACGCAAACAAATGAATACCTGCACTGTTGATACAGTTGACAATTTGGAAAATATTAACAATATTAAGCCTGTATGTATGTAGGCCTGTTTCCGCCACTGAATAAAAAATAAAAAAGATAATTGCGACTTTTTATCTCACAATTCTGACTTTTTTCCTCAGAATTGCGTGATACAAACTCGCAATTCTGACTTTTTTCAATTGCAAGTTATAAAGTCATAATTGTGAGATATAAACTCGTAATTCTGAGAAATAAAGTCAGAACTGCGAGATATAAACTCACAATTCTAACTTTTTTTCTCAGAATTGCAAGTTTATATCCCGCAATTCTGACTTTATAACTCGTAATTGCGAGTTTATTTCTCACAATTCTGTGAAAAAAAGTCAGAATTGTGAGATAAAAAGTCGCAATAACCTTTTTTTATGTTTTATTCAGTGGCAGAAACAGGCTTCCATAGTATGTGATAGATGCAAACAAACAAACAAATAAGTAGCTGTAAGATGCTATGTATACTTAGTGCAAGTAGCAGATGCTATTTGCAGCTCAGTGTATTGTAGGTCTATTAAATGATGTTTTATTAACAAAGTTCGGAAGGAGCACGTCAGATACTTAGCCTAATTAACCATTGATGGTTAATCAGCATCCCTCCACCGCCCCTTCTCCACACTTGAGTTCTACAACTTGAGTTCTTACCACACTTATAGGGGGGGTACTCTGGGTTCGGGCCATTTCTGAGCTCGGAGCCTCACCAGGACAGCACGCCAACTACGCATTACTATACTCGCCAAATACGCATTACCATATTCCGGCTAATTATATGTAAGTGTGAACTTGTGAAATGCTTTTAAACACGTTGTTACCACTATTAAATACCCATTAAGCACTTTAGTTCCATTTACTTTCCACTTTATTTCATTGTTTTATTTTTTTGTAGTTGTTGTTTTTCCTTTGAGCTGATGTGTGATGGGAAAAAGGATAATTAAATTGTTAAATTAACTGACTATATATACACAATACCCAAACTAGTGTACACATTCACCACACAATATATAATCTGTAATTTCGGATTTAAAGGGGTCATCGGATGCGACATGCACTTTTACAAGTTGTTTGAACTGAGATGTGTGTTGGCAGTGTGTGTACACTACGACCCCATATAAATAATATAAATAATAATCAAGCCATTCTCAGATGCCTGTCTGCGTGACGTCACATGGACACAGGCCCCTCCCACGATTGTTGATTGACACTAGTGTTTTACCTTAGACCCGCCCTAAGTGAGCTGCCACCAGTCCGCCATTGTTTCACCGCCGGAAGAAATGTAGACAAAAATGGCTCCATAGCGATTGAGGTGTTCTGCTGTTGGATGTAATAATGAACATAGCAGTCGTTACTCCCGACATCTGAGTCGCTGAAGACGCAGTGGATTACCTTTGTTTCTGAAGGGTATACATCCTCCGATCTGCCTAAATGCATTTATGGTCGCGCGAATCATTCGTGATCCAGCCTTTTATGAACCTTTGTAAATTGCCTTTCCTAATAACGTGCTAGTTAGCAAGTAAACAGTATCATGATAACAGCTCGTCACCCTACGGAAGAAAGGGGCAGGGTGAGCAGAGCTCATTAGCATTTAAAGGAGCATGGACTAAAACGGCTTGCTGAAAACAGAGCTGATTTTGACAAGGTAAAAAGAGTAAGAAAGTTAACCCAAGTATGTTATAGACTTTTCATTAAGACCCTAAAAAATCATATCAAATTGTGGAAAATAGGCGTCTGATGACCCCTTTAAATGACATAATGCGAATAAATGCTGTTTCCACTACAAAAAATGCATACAAAATACTTTAAATGGGCCGTGACCCTGCAGAAGATAAAGCGCTATGGAAAATGGATGGATGGATATATGAGATGGTTATATACTTAAATATACATGACTGTATTGACAAGAGAAAACAATTTACTGTAGATGTTGTGGCAGCAAAATATAAATAAAACATAAATAAATAAATAAAACAAAGAAAACTGTTACTACAGCAATAGTTATCTCCTTATTATTAATGACAATCCCTTGTCTGTCAAAGGATATCATATAACAGCATCGCTTTTGATCTATGAAATTGTTTGTGGTTCAGTTTGATTCATTTGGACAGTTCACTTACACACTGAATCATTTCCATTGGTCTCTCACATTGAAACAGTAACATGATACTGTCAGACTGTGTCTCCGCGTCTTGTGTTTTCCCCTCCTCTCGTGTCCTTATTTGGAGTTCCTGTCCTCGTTAAGTGTACATTAGTTAATCTGTCCTCAGCCCTGTGTGTTTAATTATCTCGTCTCCCCAGTGTACTTAAGTCCTGTGTTCCCTTGCTTCAGTGTTTGGTGTTATATGTCCATAGTTATACGTCAATTGTTACATGTCAAGAGTTGTATGTTTATAGTTATTGTTAAAGTTTTTTTGTTCCACGTCTCTGCGTTTCCCTGGGCCTCGACGACAACTTGTGACAGATACTTTATAAAACGGGGGAAAAAAAGAGGTATTTTACACAACAGCTGACAATGCTTCAGAATTAATTTAATCAATGTTGCATACAAAAGTGAATGTTATAACACTTACAGATTAAAGTGAAAGAAGACAAAAAAAAAAAGATGAATGTGAAAAACAGAAACATTGTGAAAGAGTTCTGAGGATCAAGAAAGGAAGATCAAGGGAAGCAGCTACTACTAGCTGACTTTTATCTGTTGACTTGAAGCACTTTTGTTTGTTGTGTGCATAAAAATGTCTTTTCTGTAAACAGTGAAACATAAAGACATAAACTTTCAGTCATTTTTATGTGCATTTTATTGGTGCACATTTTTCACTGGATTTGCTGCATGATGTTTATTAAATTGTCTATAAATACAAATCATTTAAAAGGTGAAGTGCGGGTCTGTTCATCTTGAAATTTTTGTGTACGCTCAAAATTCTTATAATTTGCCTAGGAAGAAGCTCGAGTGATATGTGTGTAATGGTGTGTGACACTTTAATATGACATTAAAATTCATTTATTTTCACAAAAGATGCAACAAATTGATAAATCAGTAAGCCAAAATCAAAGTAATTGCATTTCAGGATAATTTCAAGTCAAGCTGCTGTCTTTTTTTCACATACTGTATATATCTGTAAGCATATACAGTGTCTGAGTAACAGTTTGGTATTGTTTACATTGTGGTCCATCGTCACCTTTGGTATAAATTTGCTACACTGTTTCACCATCATTTAAGTCACTGTACACCCAACTCCAACTCTTCAAAGCCTCCTTCAGTGTCTTCTGAGTCCTTCACAGTTGACTGACCCTTCCATTACCGTCACTGACCATTCTCCTCCTCCATCAGCTCCACACATTCCTGTTCATTCACTCACTACCTCTCACTTTCTTTCAACACACAATTCTCCTCAGCCTGGCCGAAAGCTGTCATGCAGACCCAGATACATCAGCATGTTATCAATCACGGCTACCCATTCAATCTCAAACCACAACCTCTTGTTCTTTCTTCTTCTTGCACCATCCTACCATCATCCCGCAGTAAGTGACTGCCCTGCTGAAGTCTGAATGATTGACAGACTTTCGTTTCACCTTGTCAACTTCTGTCTAATGTATTGAACACTGAGCAAGAAAAATGCTTTCCAAATTTGTTTTTAAATATAGTCGCTCCACAATGTTTTTCGCCGATTTAATCATACTTAAAATATTTGAATTCCATGGCATTTGATAGACAAAATATCAAACCAAGTGGTATTTGCTATATTTTTTTCTCAGAAGTCTTGTTTTCATAGATTTCCAGTCACCTCCATTATTTTTGATCATGCAGTTTCACATAATTGTTATGGCCCCTAGAATATCTGAACACATGAATATCAAAGACTACATCTGTATTCAGAACAATGATCAAAATGGCGTAAATCCAACAACACCCCCAAAGCTTGCACAATCTTGTGCCAATCACAATCACTTCCTGGGTCGATATTTCATTCGGTAATGTTAGGCCGATTTGATTGATATGCTTTTTAATATTTGATGATTCTGTTATTTTACATATGCATCTGCTTACATATGCTATCGATTGTTTCTGCTTCTTCTTCACCGTGTTTTGATCTGGAGATTCTGTACTTTTTTATAAGATGTGTAATAGTGCCCCCTATTATATAACAGTAAAAACGGTGAAAGCCAAAAAAAAAAAAATATGCCAATGGCGAGAAAATATTGTCTCATAAATGACTGAAAATTCTATCAATGGTGGGAAAAGTACGGTGCCCGCAAGGGGACATGGTTCACTTAGTTGTGGCCACAACATCATAACTCGCGGGAACGTGATAATATGTCGTGACCACGAGATACTAATTTGTGGCAACGTGATATTATGTCGTGGCCACAAGATATTAATTTGTGGGAACGTGATAATATGTCGTGGCCATGAGATCATTTTGTCGAGGTAACAACATCCATTTCTTGTGGCCACAACTTCTTATGTTGAGGGAACGACATATTTTTCTCGTGGCCAAGGCTTAAACAAACCTGCGTGACCATAGCAAGCCGGGAATATCAGATATGATCATAAAACATTTGTATTAACATTAAACATTTAATTTAATATTTGTATAGGCTATTATTATTATTATTATTACATTAACTTATAGGGCTATATTTTTATATTTGTTATATATGCTTATTTCCCCTTTCAGTTTGTGAATCGCTTTACCTAGTTAATCTTTTGTGTAATTATGCTATATTTGCTAGCCTACCATATATATTGCAAATACTGTGAACCCTTGACAATTATGCCAATAAAGTTTTGACTTTATGATTGTATTTATGCCCGTGTGTGATGATAAATGAGCGTGTTGTGTTTTCATTTACAAATTAAATTAAGTGAATGATTAATTCCTCAACGAAACACTATATAGTATTTATAATTATGGTCTATTACTAAGCAGATAAAATGAAATATATGTTAAATTTAAACTGCATTCCAGTAAAACTTCCAGTCAGCATAATCAAAGCTTTATTAGCATGTCGAGCATTCACAGTAGGCTGTTATTTACAATTCAGAACGTTAAGTAAAGCTCGAAATGACGGGAAGACACAAATATAAACGAATATCAAAATATAACCAATAATAATAGGCTATAATAGTAATTATTATTACCAATAATAATTACGGGAAAAAAGACGATCAGTTAATGGATTTACAAGACTGTGGGATGGATAAAAATGTTTTCTTGTGGGCCTATTTTATTTTATGCACTTTATGTTACATTTCATGATAAACTTGTCACGGCAAGAACAAGATCAGGGTCCAAATGCAGGAAAAAACAATTTAATAATTAACCGAAAAGCCAACAAGGCAAAAACAAAACAGGTTACAGAACGGGACACAACTGACGGCAACACAGTGCTTGTGTCCACAGAGCATAGACAGACCGGATACGACAAACAAAACAACTATAATGCTACCAGACAGAGTAGCGGGAGTGTGGTGTATAAATAGTCCATGGTGATGGGGAACAGCTGGGAGTGTGATGAGTGGCAGGTGTGTGTGGTGATTGCAAATGAGTCCGGGAAAACGGGAAGTGGCGACCTCTAGTGGTGAGAGGGATAATAGCGGACCCGGACTCATGACAGGACCCCCCCTCTAAGGAACGGATTCCAGACGTTCCAAAGAACCCAACAAGGGGATGGCAAGGCGAGAACGGAGCAGGAGAAGGGGAGGGATGGGGGAGGGCCAGGTCCGTGCGCTGGAGGGGGACCTGGAGACTGAGGCAGCGCCGGCGGGATGGGGACCCAGGGCAGAACCAGCGGCCACACCGTAGCGGGCACCGCCGCCTCCAGAGGTTCGTGAGCAGGAAACGCCACCTCGAGAGGATCGTGAGCCGGCACCGCCGCGTCGGAGGAACTGTGAGCGGGCACCGCTGCCTCGAGAGGTTTGTGAGCGGGAACCGGCACCTCGAGAGGTCCGTGAGCGGGCACCGCCGCCTCGGAGGAATTGTGAGCGGGCACCGCCGCCTCGGAGGAATTGTGAGCGGGCACCGCCGCGTCGGAGGAACTGTGAGCGGGCACCGCCGCCTCGGAGGAACTGTGAGCGGGCACCGCTGCCTCGGAGGAACTGTGAGCGGGCACCGCCGCCTCGAGAGTTTCGTGAGCGAGAACCGGCACCTCGAGAGGTTTGTGAGCGGGCACTGCCGCCTCGGAGGAACTGTGAGCGGGCACCGCTGCCTCGAGAGGTTTGTGAGCGGGAACCGGCACCTCGAGAGGTCCGTGAGCGGGCACCGCCGCCTCGGAGGAATTGTGAGCGGGCACCGCCGCGTCGGAGGAACTGTGAGCGGGCACCGCCGCCTCGGAGGAACTGTGAGCGGGCACCGCTGCCTCGGAGGAACTGTGAGCGGGCACCGCCGCCTCGAGAGTTTCGTGAGCGAGAACCGGCACCTCGAGAGGTTTGTGAGCGGGCACTGCCGCCTCGGAGGAATTGTGAGCGGGCACCGCCGCCTCGAGAGGTTCGTGAGCGGGAACCGCCACCTCGAGAGGTTCGTGAGAGGGCACCGCCGCCTTGAGAGGTTCGTGAGCGGGCACCGCCGCCTCGGAGGAATTGTGAGCGGGCACCGCCGCCTCGAGAGGTTCGTGAGCGGGAACCGCCACCTCGAGAGGTTCGTGAGAGGGCACCGCCGCCTTGAGAGGTTCGTGAGAGGGCACCGCCGCCTTGAGAGGTTCGTGAGAGGGCAACGCCACCTCGAGAGGTTCGTGAGCGGGCACCGCCGCCTCGGAGGAACTGTGAGCGGGCACCGCTACCTCGGAGGAACTGTGAGCGGGCACCGCCACCTCGAGAGGTTCGTGAGCGAGAACCGGCACCTCGAGAGGTTTGTGAGCGGAAACCGCCGCCTCGGGATCCCTGTGTGCGGACACCGCCGCTTCGGGAACCTTGTGTGCGGACACCGCCGCCTCGGGAACCCTGTGTGCGGACACCGCCGCCCCGGGAACCTTGTGTGCGGACACCGCCGCCTCGGGACGATCGTGAACGGCTACCGCCGCCTCGGGAACCTTGTGTGCGGACACCGCCGCCTCGGGAACCCTGTGTGCGGACACCGCCGCTTCGGGAACCTTGTGTGCGGACACCGCCGCCTCGGGAACCCTGTGTGCGGACACCGCCGCCTCGGGAACCCTGTGTGCGGACACCGCCGCCCCGGGAACCTTGTGTGCGGACACCGCCGCTTCGGGGATCCTGTGAGGATCGTGAGCGGCCACCGCCACTTCGGGACGATCGTGAACGGCTACCGCCGCCTCGGGAACCTTGTGTGCGAACACCGCCGCTTCAGGGATCCTGTGAGGATCGTGAGCGGCCACCGCCGTTTCGGGACGATCGTGAACGGCTACCGCCGCTTCGGGAACCTTGTGTGCGGCCACCGCCGCTTCGGGACGATCGTGAACGGCTACCGCCTCCTCGGGAACCCTGTGTGCGGACACCGCCGCCTCGGGAACCTTGTGTGCGGACACCGCCGCCTCGGGACGATCATGAGCGGACACCGCCATTTCGGGACGATCGTGAACGGCTACCGCCGCCTCGGGAAGTTCGTGAGCGGGCACCGCCGCTTCGGGAGCTTTGTGAGCGGGCACCGCCGCCTCAGGAGCCTTGTGAGCGGGCACCGCTGCCTCGAGAGGATCGTGAGCGGGCACCGCCGCTTCGGGAGCTTTGTGTGCGGACACCGCCGCTTCGGGGATCCTGTGAGGATCGTGAGCGGCCACCGCCACTTCGGGACGATCGTGAACGGCTACCGCCGCCTTGGGAACCTTGTGTGCGAACACCGCCGCTTCAGGGATCCTGTGAGGATCGTGAGCGGCCACCGCCGTTTCGGGACGATCGTGAACGGCTACCGCCGCCTCGGGAACCTTGTGTGCGGCCACCGCCGCTTCGGGACGATCGTGAACGGCTACCGCCTCCTCGGGAACCCTGTGTGCGGACACCGCCGCCTCGGGAACCTTGTGTGCGGACACCGCCGCCTCGGGACGATCATGAGCGGACACCGCCATTTCGGGACGATCGTGAACGGCTACCGCCGCCTCGGGAAGTTCGTGAGCGGGCACCGCCGCTTCGGGAGCTTTGTGAGCGGGCACCACCGCCTCAGGAGCCTTGTGAGCGGGCACCGCTGCCTCGAGAGGATCGTGAGCGGGCACCGCCGCTTCGGGAGCTTTGTGTGCGGGCAACGCCGCTTTGGGACGATCGTGAGCGGCCATCGCCGCTTCGGGAGCTTTGTGTGCGGGCACCGCCGCTTCGAGACGATTGTGAGCGGGCACCGCCGCTTCGGGAGCTGTGTGTACGGGCAGCGCCGCCTTGGGACGATCGTGAGCGGGCACCGCCGCTTCGGGAGGACCGCGAGCAGACCACGCCGCTCGCAATGACGTCAGCGGGGGTTCCTGCATGCTGCGTATCAGCCCGGGACACTCTGGGAGCGGGCTGGAGGTACTGGGTGCGGCAGACGAGGCCTTTGACGCCCCTTTGATCGCCGCTTCAGGAGCGGGTTCCGCAGCTAACTCCACCCTGAAAGCTGAGCCGCTCAACTGCAGAGCCAGGTTGATGTACTCCTCCAGTGAGTCCTCGGGGTGCCAATAAGGCATAAGGGACTTGAAGGGCTCGGCTAGGCCTCCCCAGAAAATGATCATGAGGCAGGTCTTCTCCGTAGCTGACTGGCGAGCCACTCCCACAAAGTCCCAGGCGTAATCCTCAATGCTGCGGTCTCCCTGGCGGACGTTGAGGAATTTCCCTGCTGGACCCATGTTGGCTGGTAGCATTCTGTCACGGCAAGAACAAGATCAGGGTCCAAATGCAGGAAAAAACAATTTAATAATTAACCAAAAAGCCAACAAGGCAAAAACAAAACAGGTTACAGAACGGGACACAACTGACGGCAACACAGTGCTTGTGTCCACAGAGCATAGACAGACCGGATACGACAAACAAAACAACTATAATGCTACCAGACAGAGTAGCGGGAGTGTGGTGTATAAATAGTCCATGGTGATGGGGAACAGCTGGGAGTGTGATGAGTGGCAGGTGTGTGTGGTGATTGCAAATGAGTCCGCGAAAACGGGAAGTGGCGACCTCTAGTGGTGAGAGGGATAATAGCGGACCCGGACTCATGACAAAACTTCATTTGAATGCTGACTATGGCACGTAATACAGTCGTGGCCATGGTAATAATTTAATAATGTAATTTCTATAATAATTAATTTAATAATTTTGGTAACACTTTATTTTAGGGTCTCTTAACTAGTTGCTTATTAGCATGCATATTACTAGAACATTAGTCATTTATTAGTAGTAATTAAGCATATATTAATGCCTTATTTTACATGACCTTATTCTACATCTCTAATCCTACCCAATACCTAAACTTAACAGTTGGGGAAGTCGTGGCCAAATGGTTAGAGAGTCGGACTCGTAATCCAAAGGTTGCGAGTTCGAGTCTCGGGCCAGCAGGGATTGTAGGTGGGGGGAGTGACTGTCCAGCGCTCTCTCCACCTCAATACCACGACTGAGGTGCCCTTGAGCAAGGCACCGAACCCCCAACTGCTCCCCGGGCGCCGCAGCATAAATGGCTGCCCACTGCTCCGGGTGTGTGTTCACAGTGTGTGTGTGTTCACTGCTGTGTGTGTGCACGTTGGATGGGTTAAATGCAGAGCACAAATTCCGAGTATGGGTCACCATACTTGGCCGTATGTCACTTCACTTTCACTTTCACTTTCACTTTCACTTAATAACTATTAATAAGCAGCAAATTAGGAATTTATTGAGGGAAAAGTCGTAGTTAATAGTGAATAAGTGTTCCCTGTTCTAAAGTGTTACCATAATTTCTTAATTCTAAATAAAATATTAATTAATCCATCTCTGATAATCCTGGGTTGCTATGGTCACGCAGGTTTGTTTACGCGTTGAACTCGTGGCCACAATAAAAAATATGTCGTTCCCTCAACATAAGAAGTCATGGCCATGTGAAATGGATGGGGTTCCCTCAACATAGCATCTCGAGGTCACGACATAATATCACACTCCCACGAGTTAATATGACGTTCTCACAAATTAATATCTCGTGACAACAACATATTATCATGTTCTCATGAGTTATGATGTCGTGGCCACGACAAAACTAAGGCCGCATTTACACTGCATGGTTCAAGTGACCCAATTCCAATTTTTTCCTCCCATGTGGAACAGATAGGATATGGCCCACAACCGTGTAAGCAGGAAAAAAATCGCATGGATTCGGATATTCTCCAATCGGTTTCAGGCCTCATTCATATGTGGAAATAAATCAGATCGGACCCGTGCATTTGCGTCTGCCGTGTAAGCGGTCAGATCAGATATTCCCCTGTAAAAGTGACTCCTACAAGTTTTTCGTGCACAGACGAGCGCTTCAGTCCCGTTTGTTCCATTGAAACCACAAAATTAAATGCACACAAAAATGTCCCTGCCTTTGATATACAATCACTGATGAAAGCATTTGGTTTTAATTACAAAAAAAAAAAAAAAAAAAACACAGACAATGTAACATGCTTAACATTATCTACCACCTGAGTATTCCACTCGCAATCTTTCAGCGGAGCTGCGTACATCACTGTCCTGAAGAATTTGTTTTAGGCTATATAATTATTTTGATGTATAGATGTAACTATTGCATTAAAAACGTTTCTATATGAATTCCGTGTCAATACATTAAAATGTACTATTCAAATTGATTTGTGATGTCATATGCTATTTTTGGATTTTTCACCAAGTGCAGTGTAAAATGCACACATCGGATACGGGTCACTTTTAAAAGAAATGTAAGCACATCATCCAAAATCGGAATTGGCCATCAAGACTTGCAGTGTAAATGCAGCCTAAGTGAACCGACCATGTCACCTCGCGGGCACCGTAGAAAAGAGTTAAACATCTGATGGAGTTTTTCCTTTGCTATTGTAGCCTTTAATTTGCTTACTGGGTGTTTGTAAGGCACTATTTTTTCATAAATTTGTAATATGCATTGTACAAAAAACAAACAAAAATATACTAAATATTTTGTACTGAACTTTTCTGAGAAATTTTTTTAGTTACTTTTAACCTACCAATTCCAAGGACATTTTTAGGCTTATTTATCTTTAAACCTATTTATCAGTATATACATCCACCCATCCATCCATCCATCCATCCATCCATTATCTACTGATAATTTGGTAACAGCTTGAGGTAAGGGCACCCATACGTCCTTTTCCCTGGCCACTTCCTCTAGCTCATCCTGTGGAATCCCAAGGTGTTAATCGGTCCAGCATGTCCTGGGTCTGCCCCGAGGTCTCTTCCCAGTTTGACATGCCTGGAACACCTCTACCAGAAGGCATCCTGACCAGATGCCTGAACCACCCTGACTGGCTACTTTCAACACGGAGGAGCAGTGGCTCTGGGTCCCTCACGGATGCCCAAGCTTTGCACCCCATCTCTCAGGGTCAGCTCAGACACCCTGCAGAGAAAACTTATTTCAGCTGCTTGTACCGTTCGATCTCGTTCTTTCGGTCATTACCCAGAGCTCGTGACAATAGGTGAGGGTTGGAACATAGATTGACTGGTAAATTGAGAGCTTCGCCTTCAGGCGTAGCTCTCTCTTCACCACAACAGATTGGTACAATTGCTGCAAACGAGAGAAAAAACAAAACAAAATTGGGCCATCTCCTTGTGGGCTCACCACCTGCAAAGAGAAATGTATGGGAGCGATGCGATCTACAATGGTAAAACGGTTGGCAGGCAGGTGAATAGACCTTGGTTTAAGCCAGTATACCTAAGTTGAATTATTTGACTCAAAAATGACAGCAATCCACTAATTTCTGTCTGAAATTAAGATGTACTTTTGTGAGATGTAATTGTCTGTGTTTCTGCTTAATTATAATGAAATTTGATTTGTTTGTACAAACTATAAAAAGATTTGGCTACCAGTGTCTTACTGCCTGTCAGATGTTATTTAGTGATTGCCAAAGCAAATGCGGCACAGGTGCCAGAGCAGTCACATAAACAGCAATTACATCCTAAAATATAAAAAGTACAAATGGAAAACAGGAAACTTGCTACATTAGCAGACTGATTTCAAAGAAATTAACAAAGTTTTCGGAAAATATAACTTTAACAAATGTAAATACAAGTTAAACTTTTGACAGCTTCTGTGGCCTGTGGTTTACATGTCCCTTAATTTGCAAAAAAAAAAAAGAAAATACATTTGCACTAATGCACTTATAATGGAAGCCCATCAGGCAAGATAGCAGGAGATATTAAAAGCAGAAATGTGAAGCTTGTAATATTGTTAAAGCACTTTCATAAATTTTTCAGTTCGTTATTTCAGATGCAATGTTGTCTAAATTGTCTTTTTGAAGTGGACAAGTTATAGTTATGCAATTCCTTTTGGCAAAGCTTCCTACAAATCAGCAACATGACTAGTTACATGATGACCTTTCCATGTCCCTTCGTAGTGTCTTTGCGGAAAGTAGTAAAAAGTAATAGGATTTATTTGTTTATTTTTTTCTTTTAAATATTGTATCCATCCTAATGTGCACACTTACTATTACGTTTAGAATGAGTGACTATAAATAAATATATAAAATAAATAAATAAATATTTTATGAATGAATGAATGAATTCTGTTAAAGAAGAGGAGTTTGTATTTGTTATTTAAAAATAACACCAAATATGTTTTTGCATAAGTATATAAACTTGAAAATTGTATAAATAATTAAATGTCGCTGATGAAAAAACGTGATGAATTAGATGATCTAGATCAGGGGTAGGCAACGTCACTCCTGGAGTGGCGATGTTCTGCAGAGTTTAGCTCCAACCCTGAAAAAAACCTCACCTGCCTGTAGCCCTAGTAATTCTGAAGACCTTGATTAGTTTGTTCAGGTGTGTTTGATTAGGGTCGGAGCTAAACTCTACAGGACAGCAGCACTCCAGGACCGACGTTGCCTAGCCCTGATCTAGATGATAGCACTCTCATGCAGATGCAAACTCTATAAACAGAGACCTCCACAATGCAATGATGTGGTAGTCCCAAAATTTGTATACTGTTTTCTACATACTTATAAGTATTTATTTTATTTCAAGCAGGCATGTACTTGTAGAACATAACATAAACCTATTGTGGTTTAACAATTTCAAGTAACACGTTTTATGATATTTGATTTATTTGAATGAATTCTCAGTGTCAGAAATTGAGAATAAACTAGTTGCTTTATACAAGCAAAGCATATTTCCAAAGCTAAATAGCTAAACACAATTAAATGTGGATATTTCCCACAGTTCTTTTGCAATCCCTGAATTTATAGTCGTCAGTCGGTCGGTCAGTCGGATGGATGGATGGATTCACCTGTGTGTACAACTTTGCTTGTGTGAAACATGAGTAAACTTGGTTTTGTCTAAACTTTTTTTCAAAAATGTTTTAACTTCTATCAAGAAGTTAGGAGGATAATGTCAAGTTAGGTAATCATCAGAAAGGTTATTGAGTGCAGTTTGGATGCATCTAATGGCTGGTTTAGTACAAATGATAGCGGATGGGGAAAAAAAAAAAAGTAAATCAAAATGTTAAAAAAACAATAATTTTGTTTCAGCCATATATACGTAGAAACACTCTGAATAATGGCATTGGAGGTTGCAGGTGTTGTTTACCTCTGGAGAAAGCTTCTGTGCTGAAGCCATTAGAGTAAATGCAGTGTGACTCTGACCCTGACACCAGAAAGCAGGCTGGTGTCAGAAACATTCAGGAAGAGCTATACACTCAGCCACCTAATTCTGTTAATTGCTGCTTGCCTCGATATATAACTACTTTCATAAGCACTAAAGTTGACAATGTGTTAAAGCGGAGGTGGACTTTTCCAATTTGCAAAAAACAGGATGTAAATAATAAATAAATAACACACACACACACACAAACATACACACTGCTGCTTAATGGAAAGCTTTACCTGAGTTTAACCTCTAGAATGACTTTGGTAGAAAGGCAGTAGTGTACTTTGATGCATTGGTCATTCGTGACTGTGTGACCTCAAAAGCATGAAGGATGTGCTTTAGCTTGGGTTCGATCTGCAACGTACACGTTCAGTTGATATCTATTTATGACATCCCATTGATTTGAAGATATAACAATCAAAGACCAAAAGCTAATTAAACAAAGGCTCTCTGAAGATTAAAACGATAAATGATGCAGAAAACTGACCTTCACGACTAAAATGGTTTTAATACCCCAAAGAGCAACCGTAGGTTCTTTGATAACACCAAAACTGTATCATTAAAAGACTTATCATGAGTTAATTTGCTGTGGTCATACTTAAGATCATTTATTTTGCACACATCAAATGTCATTTGGTCTCGGTCCCTCTATAATGAGCACCAATAATTAATTCATTTTATAGTGTCCAATTGTGGCTAATGCAGAGCATGACTAACAACAGAGTTTTCATTAGGGTCTGCCAGTAATCATTGCAAAGGATTACATGCTGCGAGTCTGTCAAGCTTTAGCAGAAATCACCAACAAAGAGCCCAGTGGGTCAGAGAGGTAGAATTACACAAGCTCTTCAGCCTGCACAGTTGAACCGCTGGTCGGCATGGTTATCAGCTTCTCAAAAGCATGTGTTACGTGTAAAATGAAGACTAATCCTCTATTCACTTGATGTTAATAATGTGTAACACAGCAGCTTTCATAATGAATAAATGACTTAATATGTAGGCCTTGAGTTTATTAATGCTAATGAGGCAATGTAATAGTATTAATTAAATACTGTATTATGAAGTAAACATAATTAAAACAATAAAAAACAAAATACAAATAAATATAAATTAATTAATAATAATATCCAGATTAAGAAAAACAAATCTTATTTGAAATATCTAAAAGGATATATGAAATGGCTTTTCAGATTAGCCCCCTTAGAAATGTAGAAAGTATTTTCTTTTATGGGAAGAATGACACAATCATAAGAAAGTTGCTTTGACACACTCTGTATTGTTAAAAGCGCTATATAAATAAAGGTGACTTGACTTGACAAAATGCGTACTTTGTTCTGAGCACTCTTCACCTCTGGGTTATAATCTATTGTCAAACAGATGAGAATTTTGTGCTAATGGTCACCATCGCATAAGAATAAAGGAGGCCAATTAAATCTCTGAACACTGTAAACAACTTTGACCTTAAGCAATCTTAAAAACACAAGTAAACACCATCAGACTGCACTATGTTTTTCTTCTTTTTCTCCAAACATAACTCTCAAAACTTTGTATGAGAAAAAGGCTAAAAACAAACCCCTTATATTGTGTTTTGCACTGGTAAAATCAATACACATTTCAGAAAATGTAAATTATGTCACTAATTATCAATGTTATAATAGATATATATATATATATATATATATATATATATATATATATATATATATATATATATATATATATATATATATATATATATATATATATATATATATATATATATATATATATACCATAAATAAATACTACGCATAAATATCATAATAATTTTTGGTAAAACTTTAGTTTAGGGACCCATTTTTACTATTAACTAGTTGATTAACTGCATGTATATTACCAGCTTATTAATGCCTTATTCTGCATGACCATATTTTAGACCCCTTGACCTACACCCAGTGCTGGGCTAGTTACTCAAAGAATGTAATATATTACTCATTACTATTTACTCCTTGCAAAATAATATTGTTACTTTACTTATTACTTTCTGGCAACAGTAATTAGTTACACTACTAGTTGCATTACTTTTTCTTCACGCCCCACAGAAGTTGTAACTGTGTATCTTCCAGATAAAATTCTTCTAGAATGTTACTAACAACATATTTCTGCCTCATCATTTGACCAAAATCCACATCGGATCGCAGTCAGAAGTTATTACAAACACTCAATAGTGATTGATAGTGACATTCAAGTAGAAGTGTTGTATTCATCTCATTAATTGTCATGTGTAGCTTGAAGTATTTTTTTTTTTCATTACCCATATGTGATTAAATTTCGTTATGTATTTTATCAAATCACACGAGTTTGTAAGAAACTTTAATTTTTCCAAAATATTTTTTAATTATATTAATATAATGTACCACATGCTGATCAGAGGGATGTAATGGCAGAGTAAAGTAAAGCCACAACTTACACAACAGATCTTTTTTCCTGACAAAATCAATATAATGCAATATTTCTATCCACTGAATGTAAGCTTTTCCATATTCCAAGCTTGCCTGCTGCACTGGGAATATCACATGCATGTGTGCGTCATGAAAATTATGAAAATAAATCTAGGAATTATTTGATTATTAGATTTTAAATCAGCGGGGTTGAGGCATCAAAAGTAACTAACTAAGCTGTTTTATGGAAAGTAACTGTAATATTATTACTGAAATCTTATTAATGATTAGTTAAACTACTAGTTACTGCAAAAAGTAATATTATTACAGTAACTAAATTACTAGTAACTTACTGCCCAACACTGCCTACCTCATACCTAAACTTAACAACTACCTTCCTACCAATTAATGAGCAGCAAATTGGGAGTTCATTGAGGCAAAAGTCATATTTAATAGTTAGTTAAAAGTGAGAATTGTTTTCCAAACTAAAGTGTGACCACATTTTTGACAAATGCTCCCAAATTGGTTAAAAAGTACCACTCAGTCACAACTGCCTCCGGCACACTTTCTTGGCAGGTTGTAAAAAAGATTGTTTGAAAATCTTTGTTATTTCAGAGTCTTTTGCAATTACGATGCCATCAGTGAGAAAATGACCAAGCCCCTAGTCTCAAATTTAATGAGTATCTAAACGACTTCACATGCATTTACAAGATATATAACTGACAGTCATAGCAGAAGCCGGCTGTTAATATTCAGAGTGCAGTCTGCAGCTGTACCTCTGCATTTAAAGGCCTCATAACTGCTACTGGCATTGCATTTTTTATTTATTTATTTTTTTTAAGACCTATTTTTAGGTTGTTACCATTCGCCCTGCGGTTACATATACACACCGGATCATAGCATGAGCTTTGTAACCACATGAGACCTTTGTGCTTCTGTGCAAGATTGTGAACCAGAGGTGGTCGTCTGCCAGAGTTGAAGCGGAAGATGTGTCGGCAGTCTTTTAAGAACTCTGGAGCCAAACAGATACCAGCAGATCTCAGAGCAGATCTTTGATTGACAGAAGCTGCAGCTTTGGGCAAGATTTTCCTCATCACCGATTCAAAAGGAAAGTCTAGCTGACATATTTGATCGATTTCTCTATTTCATTTGTGTAGAGTTTGAGGCTGCTGGGAGAAGCACATCATGTGTCTTGTGATAATAGCTTGGAAGCTCAGAGGAAGGATATGCATCAAAGCGGTACACAGGTAGGGAGGTTCAGGGTTATTGGATTTGGCTAGAATGCACAACTGCTTATGACAGCTTGACCTTCTGTGTCAGATATACAATAATACATTCCACATTACACTGCATTGGAGGTGGGGGGGGAGTAAATGCAGCAGAAAATATTTAACACTTTGCTACACTGAATATGTTAGTTATAAGTTCTATATACTTGAACTAGGTAAATGTTGTTGTTTTTTCTTCTTCTTAATATTTATATAGTGTTTTATATTTACCAAGTTTACAAGTTTCACTGTTTGAATTTATTTATCCAATTATTGCTGAGTTTGTTGCATTTAATAACTTTTTTTTTTTTATGTATGCCGATGTTTATGCAATATGTGTCTTTTGTTTCTATAACCTAGATAAACATTACTTTATACTATTTAATTATTATTATTATTATTTTATTTTTTAATTGAATTGATTTCTTAGATTGCATTCTTTATTCAATATGGACTTCCATGAGCACATATGAAGCACAAACTGGATAAAACAGAGCTACTTTGATTCACAGTGATGTTGATTCCTATTTGTGTGACAGGAGCCAATCCATAAAATTAAGGAGGAGGAGGATGAAGAAGAAGAAGAAGGAGGAGGAAGAGGAGGAGCAGTAAAAGGAGGAGAAGAAAGAATCACAATGGAAGCATAAAACATAAAAGCATGACGCAGATATTTAATATTAAATGTAATTGGTTAGAGTCACATTTAGCAAACTGAGCTGGGTGAAAATATAGTTTACATTTTGTGATTATTTATTTATTTATTATTATTATTATTAGATTCCTGTTTGATCATAAGTATATTGTACAGCACTTTTGGTCAACCATGAATTGTCAAATTGTGCAATTAAGCAGCTGAGATTTGCTACAGTATATAGTATACAGTATATCACTTGTCATGTTGACTACTCAATACAGACCCAATGTGACAACAAGATACAAAACCAACAGACAAGCTGACCAGTCAGTGCAATCCCCACCATGATGTTAAGAGAGAAGGGGTATTTTAGGAGGGGCTCGGCACACAAACTCCTTCCTACAAGTCTTGCTGTATCCCTGCGATCCTCTAATGAAAACAACAGATGCCAGATGTGGTTCTAAATTGCCAATGATGAGCTGATTTTGCCAAGCTTCTCCATTGACAGTATTACGATGCAGCCTAGTTGGGTCTAATCTTGTTGACAGCAATAAAACAGGTGGTTCAACAGAAGCCAAGCTCCCTGACATAGCGGGGCTTACAACAACAGGCATCATCTCTGACAGATAAAGCTAGCCAGAAATCCATGTGTGAGGCAGCACCTTTCTGTGATATCTTAAGTCACACTGTTCCCAATAAAGTTAATCTTGGCCAGTGCCCATGTGAGCAGACAGATCTGTTTATTCTGCTCCGCTAGACAGAATGAAAGCTGGCCTTGCTGTGAGCAGCCCCGCGAACTACATTGATTTACGCCTGCAGACATTCAACTGAAAAATATTACCGCTGGATTCTCTAAAATCACACTTAAAAAGGAAATAATAAAAGGATGAAAGGTCGCATCACTTCAGTCGGTTAGACAGGTAATATATACATAACTTACCCAACGTGCATCAGCGGTAGTGATACAGCTGAAGGAAGAAGCACATGTAAATGTGTAAAGAAGTAAAATGCTATATTAAAGTTGAAGTATGTAATATTGACAGCTATCGGTTTAAATAGGTACTGCAGTCCAAATTCAAAATATTGGAATATTAGGATAATTTTTCCCATCTTCTCCTCCTCAAACTCGACCCTCGTGTGGGTTGCCAGACTGAGGACAAGCAACAGGAAATTGACACAATTGATAGTTGAAGGAAATAAGCCCTACATTGTATGTTTGTGAGTTTAATGAGTTGATTTATCTGCGTTTTAATTTGCCTCTGGTCACAGAGATTTTTAGATAAATGCCAAGGCTTTTTAGGTTGCGTAGAATCTGTGATCTTGAGCCAATTCGTTTGCTGGCTTCCATGGTTGAAATACACTGTGTTTTACAATAACTGGCAACCCGGGGTGTTGAAATACTATTGGGTAAATTGGCAGTGGGCAGAACCACACAGACCAAAATAAAAACAGATATTCCAACAAGGAGCACACATTTCGGCTGTATCTTTTTTTTTTTTTTTTGAGAAACAAGTATGTGAACAAGTTTCCTAAATATCTGTAAACATAAATTTAAATGCTTTAGTACAGTTAAATTATATACAGAACCTTTAACAGCAACAAATTTAGTGACTGTGGCAAAAAGAAGCAAAATTGTATCCCCTAATCCACATTTAGTTGTTTTAGTAATATAATACACCTCAGTAGACTCGCATTCACTTTGACAGATTTTGTTTTTGATGAGCACACCTGCATCTGTCCACGTTTTGCCATCTTTATTTCTATTCTTTGTATTCACACCATCATCAGCCCTTGTTGATTGTCTATATTAGCAAATGCTTACAAACTTGATAATCCTGAACCCTAATGCTCGTCCCTGACTAAAGCTCACCTCAACATTGTAGCGCTGTCCCTTGCCAGTTCTCTCGCCCACGTGAAGCGTCTCCCTGCAGATGAGACTCAGTGTGGGAGGGCGCTCTGTCATGCTGATGTGACGCGCTTTTGAGTTCACTGTAAGATTCATTTCACGCATGCAGCCTTATCCTCTCTCCACAGACGAAACGCTTCACTCGCTTTCATCAAAGCATCTTTTTAATGTTTCTCTACATTCTTTAATTTATGAGTTCGTTATGTTCCATTTCTAAGGGCTTGATAAGATTCATGTTTTTGGTGCAGCAGGTGAACAAGTGATGAACTTCCAGTTTGTTATGCAAAAATGTAGATGAAGGAACAAGGGAACGGGCAGCTAGAAATAAGACGCTACAGAAGAGAAGTTTGACAGGTGACATGTTTCAGTCTGTGAGCATTGCATTTTTATGGAATTCATAGAAGAGAAGAAAGCTTGTGTAGTTGATAGACTTGTAACCCTTCCCTAGTCTTTTGATGAAAGCTTAAACGTAACTCTGTCTTTCTATATTCTGCACAGTCCCTCAAAGCAAGTCCTCAAATATCAACTGAATGAGGTTGTGCAAACAAGACACAGGAGAGGTTAGGTTTATGTAATCAGTGATCACAGCAGAGATACATTAATCTCCACCTTTAAAACCTTCCGATACATCAAAGCAACCCCTCTGCTCCAACCTCGCAAACCTCTGAGTGGCAACCAGAATTTTTGCAAGTATAAACGGATAAGGCCACATTCAGATATAGAGATAGGTTCAAACAAAGTTTGGCTATTTGTAAAAAAAGGAGTGTCCTTAATTGTACTGAATGTGCACTTGTAGTGTACTTCAAATCTTATCTTAAAATGCATTACTGTAGTAATATTTTGTTTGTTTGTTTGATTGTTTTACTTTACTTTAAAATACTCTTTAGATTACTATGTTTAATAATATTTTGCGTTACACTTTATTTTAAGATATCTTTGTCACTGTGTACATTTATATACTGAGTAATATTAATTAACTACATTTACTTACTATATGGTTAGGGTTAGGGTTTGGTATAGGGCTACTTGCATGTAATTATGCATAATTAATTGTTACTATAATCAGGTATAAATATATATATATATATATATATATTTACATTTAGTAATTTAGCAGACACTTATCCAAAGCGACAAAATGAGGACAATGGAAATATATATGTATTATGTGTGTGTGTGTGTTTTGTTTTTATGCAAAGATGATTTATTCTAATGCAATATTCTCATCGGTTTTCTATCAGCTGTGACATAGGCTATAAATCTGTATGCTTTTTATATTTCATCCAAGGGCTATATTTATTTTTTTATTTTTTTATTTTTTTATTTTATTTTTTTTTACCTTTTATAGAGGGTATTTTCCCACTAATCTCATTAACTTTCATTTCAGATTCTTGCATGTGATCTATAAATTCAACTATAATAATGTGATTGTTATTATCTATATGTTATAAAATTAAATAATTTTAACAACACTGAAAACTACAACTATTATTAAATTATGAGATTCTTAAAAAAAAAAAAATAATAATAATAATATTAATATACAAACAAGAAATGATGGTGGAAATTATACTTTTCAACAAAATTAAAACACCAGTAGGTGCCAGTATTGAGCGTTTAATGAGTGAGTCATTGAGTCGTTAATTCAAACGATTAGTTCAAAACACTGAATCATTCAGCAATGAATCGGATGGTTGCTTTGAGATGCGCTGTGGTTCTGCCAAGAATGTAAGTGATCTAATATTATTGTATTTGCTCGTTGAACTGTTTATAGAACTATTAAACACTGGTAATGGTGAATACGCTGAGTGATGTTGCCTAACTAACTATATATTAAATATGAAAGCATTCCATTTTTAATTTTTACCTCAGTATGCTGAGTTTCTTAGTGTTGCGTGTTTTGATTTCTCCTCGAGAGGCTGCGTGAACCTCGCCTCAGCAGCGCAACATTATACTGTCAATAGATGCATTATATACAGTAGCTATATCCACTATTCACCACTTACTCTAAATGTAATAAAATCAGAATAGTACTTGCGTTTTGCTTCGTCATGTTTTAATCATGTTACTTGTCTGGCATTAATGAAGCGTTAATGTCGAGTCCTGGAGTCTATGTGCCGGGGCTCAGCCCCGGATGGCCCCGGCCCAATTTAAACCCTGACTATAATAGTAAGTACATGTAACTTGAAACAAGTATACCTTAAAATAAGTGTTACCATCTGACTCACTTAAAAGAAGTGCACTTATTTTATGTACTAAGTGGTATTTGATCCACTAAAACACTTTTTCATCATTACAAATGTGTAGCACAATATTTTTAAATGCATTTCATACAGATTTCGAATGAATGAATGAATAAATTAATGAATAGAAATTACATTTAATTCTATTTTAGTTTGAGTATATTCCGCACAACACTTTAACCATATTTCAAAGAAAATAGAAGTTATAATGAAATGACAAAGATGTACTCAAGTCCTACTTTAAAGGTACAGTCCGCAAGTTTTGCCTCTTTGTCGCATCTCTGTTTGAAAACCTGGAATTGCAGCTTTTTGCGGTATTATCTTTTTTGCGTGGGGTTGTGAGTCAGCACGGCTCCAGCACGGATGAATCTAATCTTGAGGTGAATGTGTGGCAGTCAGTCACCGCACCGGTGTGGATATTTACTGTACTTCGCACTTTGTGAATCGGGCTAAAGTAAGGCAATAGTTTTGAACACTGGTTGGTTATGTACTTGATCAAATATTGACTTCGGGTCATTTTTAACTAAAAAAAAGTTACGAACTGCAGCTTTAAGTGGGTTGAAATTATATTATTTCTGTAATAGGTACTGTTTTCAAAACATTGAAAAACTTCATTTTCATAAGGGAGTGACTCACATCCACATCCGTAAATTTCAACACATCCCAAAAAAATTTAATATTTTATATTTTGTAAATTTAATATTTTTGTTAACAACTGTTTATTGAATTTTCTTCAGGGAACAGTAGTATAAAACAAAAAGCAGCTGTACACATTTAGAACCCACTCCAACCCATCCCACCCCCTGGTATAAATACATAAATAAATAACAATAAAATAACTTTTACAAAGATTTTAGAAAAGATAACACAACATTACAAGCTGAATGCCATGAATCTACAGTTTTCACATTAGATCCATGTATATGAGAAGTCCCATTTTTTAAATTGGGAAAAAACAAAAAACAAAAAAACACATTTTCAGTTAAACCTTGTTGTGTGAGCAAAACCGGACTGGACAACAATATGCCTGGCATGTCATACAGTGTGTACATATGTGCGTCAGATATGAGCTGTGTGTCATCTGAAGGTTTTAGATCTGTCTTGCACTAGAGCTGCTCCCGTCAGTTGTGTGATCTGTACAAGCATCAAATGTTCCGCTCGTTAATCAGATATGAATGCTGCTTTAATATGCAGTCATCATTTACCACATGGCACGAGCTGATTGGCCTTTGCTGAATCTGCAGGCAATGAGGATTCTTGCTCAACATTTAAATAGTATGGTTCAGTGTTCGCTGTAAGATGGCCCTGCAGTGTGCTATCAGAGTTCCTTTGAAACCCTCCACCTGCCCTCCACCTCCCCAGCTCCACTTGTCTAAATCTGCTATGGGATTTATCTATGACAATTCATGAGACAACAGCATATCTTACATGTTCAAAGCAGCATGTCTGTGAATCTACTGGCAGTAGCAATTCCATTCCTTCTCTGCAGTAGTTTGTGTAACAGATCTACCCTTCCAAGACCAAATACATTAACATTGTCATGTTATTAACATGTTAAAAACTATTATGAGAGTGTCTTCCACACATGCACATAAGACTTGAATATACATGATGATGAGTAAATGAAACAGAATTTCATTTCAACTATTCTTTTAACTCTAAATCAAAGGCAAGAAGTCCAGGATTCGATGTGTTTTGGTCTCTGTAGGATAAGTAAAAACAGAAGGTGATGAATGCAATAAGGAGCTCTGTGTTATTGATTTGTGTGGTCTGCCTAGTTTTAGAATGCATTAGTCTTGAAGAACCTGGTAATCATCTTGTTTTGAAGGGGTATTTCTCTTTGAAATATTTTGAGACATACATCTGATTATGTGCCATTGATCAGTGAGCTGAATTCAAAGTCTTTCTAGCCTTAGATTAATACATTCTGCTTTCCATTTATTTTAGTTACTAACACTGGCCCTTTTCTATAACTTCCACGCCTCTTTGCTCAGTCCTATCTCTCAATTTCTCACATTCTTCCCCACTTCACATTAACAAACGGAAGCTAAGTTATGATCTAGCACACTCAAACTATTTGAGCAGTGGAGACATCAAAGCTGCTGGAGTTGTAGTATGTCACCCGATTGCATCAGGACTGGAGACTGAAAGACCACCCCTTCAGCCCATCGTGTTCCTCAATATACTGGGAGTATTAAAAAAAAAAAAAAATCTTCAAATATCAGCAGTCCCTCGATGTGACGGCCCGGTAGGGACATATTTCTTAAAGTGAGAGGAAAGAAAGGAAGCTGATCAATGTTTCAAACTAAGTGAAAGTGACAGTAAGTTTGGGCAGACCATTCCAGTGAAAGCTTGCTACTAAGTGCCCATAACTAACAACAGAACATTTACAAAAGTGATGCTACAAGCCTTGCTAACTTTGAAAAATCCATTGAATAACACTGGCCTTTTTGTAACATGCTTTTTTCCCAGGTGGACTGCTAAAGAATTTCTAGTATACCCTGATTCTGGCTAATCAGATAATAGAAAAGAGAGGAACAAGTGATAAATATAATGAAGAGTAAAGAGAAACGGTCCAATTCTGCCTGAGAATCTATAACACCTACAAAATGAGTCAGAGACTACAGCAAAAGTCAAGGGATATAATAAGAAGAGCTTTATTCAGCTGGCTGACTGTGAATAGTTTACAGAAAGGCAAAACTGGAAAATTCATAATGACTGTAAGTAATTACCATAAACGCTCTGCAAATCTCTTGTATGTGGTCTCATCAAGTGCTTGATGGATGCTGTGATGATTTTGTTTATTGAATATTGCATTTCATTGAAAGAATGAAAAAAAATATGTTTATGATTTGAGATGCTGTGGTTCTTAACAAGCATTGTGGTGGTTAATAATAATGAGGCAACAATATGCAGGATGCAGGTCCATGCCTGCGGTTGCAACACTCATGTTGAGATGCAATTAAATACAGCTAGGCTAATTTAAATATTTTTCAAGGTGAAGGAATACTATACTTTTCTCAGTTGTTATCAAACAACATCTTTTTGGAAAGCTTAAAAAAGACCCCGCAATTAATCATTTCCGCTTAAGGGGAGACACTGCAGGCAAAAACACACATTTTTTTTCATGTACCTGTCAAGTTTGAGATTTTGGGCTTTTTGGTTTTTCATAAAGTGTTTTTTTTTTTTTTGGTCCCACTTTATATTAGGTGGCCTTAACTACTATGCATTTACATTAAATTAATCATTTGATACAATGAACTTATTGTGTACATACATGCTTTTACATTGTACTATGTAAAATATATACTATATATTGTACTATATATATATATATATATATATATATATATATATATATATATTTTTTTTTTTTTAAACATACCTATATGCAATTACATCTGTAATTAATTTCTGCAACTGTGTTTATAATTACACTGTTGATGGATCTCTTACACCTTAACCCACCCTTAAACCTACCCAGACCACCAAATTTACATCGTAGTTAAGTGCATATTAGTTCATATTTCATTAAATAATGACTCATTTGCATATCTAAACCTAACATTTTAGAAAACTTGTAATACAAAAAATGTTCGCAATTGTCAGTGTAATCAATCAATAAGCAAGGCAATAACTGTTTTTAATTTTTGGTTTTACCCTATTCACCTGCAGTGTCTCGCCTTAAATTCAAGAATAACTATTCAATTCATATGGTCCATTTATTTTAAATTAAACTTCTCAGTGTTACTGTGATTCTTCAGACCAGGAATTTGCAGAAAATGAAAACAAATGGACACACAAAACTTCTGATGCAATTTTACGTGCACTCTTGCCAATGCAGACGCAGATACACACATCAAAGTGCCGGGGGGTTACATATCTAGAACAAAAGCCTCTAATGATAAGCTGAATGTTCATTAACACAATGAAAACTCCATATCCTTGTTGATAGTTCTGGCTCAACAGCCTCAGGGGACATGGCCAAAAACAACATCTCCATCTACAAACTTTTAGCTGAACAAAATGTAATGTTCACACAGCACAGCAGCTGATGCTTATAGCAGTGAGTTTATGAAAAAGGGAAATCTAGCATTCATGCAGAAGACGGCAAAGTCAGGAAATGTGAGTTATTGTGCACTTTTCCACAAGAACTGTAAATGCAGCATGGGTAGACAGGAAAATAAGGACGGAAAAGTGTAATAAAAGTGGTAAACAGCCGACGATACTAAAAGGCATCGTACGGGAGAGGAAATAGATTTAAAAAGATGAATATAGCAGCAGGCACAGAAATAACTTAATTTCAAGTTGATGTACAGTACAATAAAATGGAAATCGGTTTTAATCTCCATTAACTATATAATATCAAATGTTACAATTTTAAAAATTAAAACAAGAGTTTAATACATTTTCATTTGTATAAATTTGGTTTTCTATTCAAATTATGAACTCTAATAAAACGTACAGCTCAGATGGATTATAAATAATACAGGGTACCACAGCAGTGTCACATTTAACTTACATGGAGAAGGCAATCCCACAATGCACTAAACCAACCTCATTGCAAATATCAATATATCAATCAATCCAATACAGCAGAAAAAGAAAGACACATTTCTAAACGATCACAAATGAAAATGAATTAACATTTATGCAGTTTGTGTATTTTATTGGGGAAAGAGATAACATGAATACTGCATTTATATCTACCAATGAGTACACTGTAAGATTACTGAACTACGTTTTGCAAGAAAATACTATTTCAGTCTTTCTTCTTCAAAAGAGTTATTTACTGTTTCTTTGTAATTAGTTGTGAAATTTCCTAGTAATTTGTAATAAATAATAATAAAAAATAATAATAATAAAATAAATAAATATATATATATATATATATATATATATATATATTTTTTTTTTTTTTTTTTTTTTTTTTTTTTTTTTTTTCTTTTTTCTCAGTGTACTAGGATTACCTCTTGACACAGTTTGGCTGAGTCACCAGGTGTATTTAAAGTTTCTGGCAACAAGCTCTTCTGAGATATAATAAACAGTCTTGTCAGATTGTAGAATTGCACATGAATCATGCGTGGTTGGTCTTTAGAAAGCTCCTTGACAAATAACTTACACTGTATGTTCAGCCTGAGAAATGTTTCCATAAGATAGTAAATTCCTTCTTGGTCATTTGGGAGAAAGGCTTACAACCTAAAAACATCAGTTCCAGAGATCTTTAAGAGATGCAAATTTGTCAACATTTCAGTCCAAGATGTAGGTCCCTATTGCTTCTCTCCCTTTAGCTAAAGGAATGTAAAACGAAATTAAATGCCCAGAAGCTGCATCTAAGGATTTCCAAAAGCTTTGCAAAAAGATTTACAAGTGCTTCAATTTCTTAAGAATCCAGACCCTTCATTACCATATGTTGAACAGAAATAGGGCTATGAGTCAAGTATTGAAAGAATGTAATCCCAAAATTCAGAAAATCCAGTTAAAACCTTTAGCTTTTTTATTGAGGAACACTAACTCCTACCTGAAAGAATTATGAGCTGTTGCTGATAAATGTGGTTCTGCAGATATGGATGCACAATGCCAATTTCTAAAACTGATAGAAAACAACATGACATCAAACCACTTAAATGAAGGAACACTTTACCCAAAAAGCCTTTACTCTTTGTGTTATTCCAAACCTGTATCAGGTTCCTTTTTGTGAGTAAAAATGGTTATTTCTTGGAAGTGTATTCAACAAAATGAAACTGAATGAGGGTCAGGGATGTCAAGTTTCAAACCGACCTCCACTTAAATAAGTTGACTCAATCAGTAACTGACAGTCACAACTGTTAACAACCAACAGGAGCAGAAGATCTGCAAAGTTTTGTCTCTTTGAACCTATTCAAAATACTTGTATAGTATTTATTTCTACCCAACTCTGCAGTTTGCATTTTGTCTGGGTATTTTGAACCTCATGCTAGTACACAGGCCAGCAAATGATCCAAATTATAGGTGTTGAATAAAAGACTAAAGTGGGCAAAACATGAAGAAACGTCAATTTCCCTTTGTTGTTACAAGTTGTAGGCCTGTATTTCTTTCAGAACTCTCAAAAACCCAAGCCACTAAATCTGAATACATACTGACACATGCTGCCTCCAGGCATATATTTATCATTCATAGCCATAGTAAACTTATTCTGTAAAATTGAATTTCATCCAATATTTCTTCGTGCAAACTATACATCACTGTTCCCTTAATCCAATATGTATTACAATGCTTACACACACTCTCCTTACAGTAGACACACTGCTTTGTGTAAACCAATTTGCCAACAAAACCCATATGAGAGACGCTGCTCCTCAGTACTGCATTAAAATAATGAGGGTGGTTTAGGCATTTTAGAGTGAGGCTTGAGCTACTGCAGATAAATGAAAATCCATTTCAGAATAGAATAATGAGTATATGGCCATGATCATCTTTGAAGCTGTCTAAGGGGAGAAAGATACTCAAATGTATCTTGAAATATTTCTTTGGTGTTATTTTTATTCAAGAGCACATTGTAGCAAACCGTTAATTGTTAACAGTTTGTCACTGTTATAGGAGTGATTAAAACAAACTAACAACAAACAACAACAACAACAACAACAACAAGAACGACTGAGAAGGACACAGTCAGACACAAATTTGGTATGGCTAATTTAAAAGTCAGAGTTGCATTAAAGCACTTTGAAACAAATGATAATCAAATAGAATTATTCAAAAATAGCAGATATGTAAAAGCATTGGTAATTAGATTTTTTTTTTTTTTTTTAGATTATGTTTGCATTTTAAAGAAATGGCTACAAGTCACAGTTTTGATCAAGAAAATGAACAAGTGTCTGAGTTCATATTTTATAAATTAATGTTTTCCAAAAAGTAATTAAACACTCTTAAATCTGAAATTATTCATTGCACTAGTTTTAATTTATGTTATATTTATTTTAAAATTACTGCAATCCCTTTAACTTTAATTATTCTTTTGATTCGAACAGAGAAATAATTTAGGCGCAACAGGCTCCGTAAAAGTTTTTTTTTTGGAAGAGAAAACTTCTACACACTTTAATTGCATTCAGAGTAATTTTACTGAAGACGCAATGCAAATGATGCATCCAAATGTACTAATTCAATTTAATTAGCAACGCTTAATTGACCGGGTTGAGTTGGAATTTTGCCTGGCTGATATCATTTTATACTCAGCTTCCATGAAACTCATAACACAGCACAGGTTCCCGTGAGAGAGCTTCACACATGCTCTCTAAAGCTCAAAGCTACAAAGCTACTTTGCCATTCCACTGTTTAATTTGCCTTTTCAGTATGCCAGTCGGTGGGTGGCTGAGTCTTAGAAAGGAGAGCAAATTCACTGCTTCCTATGAAGTTTCCCAATACCCATTATAAATTCTGATTCATGCTCGCTAATTAACTGATTTAGAGTTCACATGCTCATGTGATCTATAAGGGGAATGTGGAAAAGGATAGACACATTTGGCTTAATGAAAACACTCAAGCGTGTGGCTTGAATCTATTTCATCTTTCCCCCATGGAATACACAGATTTGGTGTGTTGGAAGGATTCTGTAAGAATTATCAGAAGGTGTAATGTAGGTCCATAACATTGGTAGCAACACAGGCTCATGGGAAATACGTGCTTGTGGCGACATTTCTGCAATACTAACATTACTTTCCTTACTGCAGCGATTCGTATGTATAGGTGCATTTCTTGAGTTTTGCAGTAGTGAATGTATTTCCACTGAACCTGGGTAGGTTTCTGTAGACCACGGTTCTAGCAATTCCAACATCATGGGTTTGATTCCCATGCTTGAGTACTACAGGCAGCCTCATACTTTTTGCAACATTGTCTTCCACTGTCTCGACATAGAGGTCATCTCAACTCAGTCACAGCAGGAGTCCTCTCACACTTTGATATTATAGAGAACACAGGAATCTATGCTTCATCTAATGCTTTGAGCTCTTCAAAGATGTCCAGGAATGTGTCAGTTTCATTTAAAATCCAAATATGTAAAATAAGGAGCAAGGTACAGAATGTTTGAGGTACAGTGTGGTAAATCATGACAAAGATGTGGGGCTGTTTCAAAAAGTTTGCACAATTTGGTTCATCTGACATTGTGATCAATATTTAATATTTAATGGCTGCAACCCCTGCGGAAAAATTATGAAACTGAAACACTACACTTTCACTTTGGAAAACAAAAGCCTCCCATTGACTCTGCTGTATGATTTATTGCTAGTAATTAATCTGTAAATCTAACCGCACTCATGAACTTTCTTTATTGGTGCTCAGTGTTCTGCCAAAACAGAATTGGATGAACTGCCCTAATATTTTGGATTAGAGAAAACATTAATGAGTTTTCATTTGCTTGCAATTAATGTAAAAGACACACTGTATTCATACACACTGCTAAATATAGCTGGCATTCCTCTAATGAGCACTTTCTCATCACGTTCTGTACATAGAGTTTGTTGTTTCAGGGACTGCATTCACTTCCGCGAAAAAACAAAAAAACAAAAAACATATGTCGCAAAAACACAATTCTCATTACATCCACGTATTGTGTACAGAATCGAACTGAACAGCTAGTTGTTAATGCAGTGACGCCACTCTCTTTAGAGCACTGACAGCTCATCTGAGATGCTGGGCTAGAAAATCACAGAAACAGAGGTACGTGTCTTGACTCTGTAGCATTGGTTCTTCCATCAGCCCTGTGGTTTAAAGGCTGGCAATGTATACATTACCGTGGAAAAGTTCAAGCAGTTTGAAATACAGTATCTAACAAGCACTTAGTTTGTTTTTAAAGTAGGTCTGGGTGAAAAAAAAAAATATCATAAGATATGATCAAATTTATGGACGACAAGCTATGGATATTTTTGCTCTGTATGGATTAAATTTGCAGGTTTTGGCCTGTACATCAAAGTACATTGGCATTTCTTAACATGAAGTTTGAGTTAATAAGAAGAACGCTCTAGAATTAAGAATATGTAGGTGGTTTGAGTTCCTTTAAGTGCCCCTATTATGGGTAACGAAAGGTGCATATTTTGGTTTTGGGAGTCCCCAAAAACAGGTTGACATGCATGCAAGGTCAAAAAACACTTTCATTGTCATAATATGCATTTATGTTGAAGGGAGTGAAATTATTTCCTTTATGAAATTAACTCAGGAACTCACAGATGCCATGCAATAAAGCCATGAAACTAACCTGGAGAAGAGATCTCCAAAGACAACAAAAGATCCCCAAAGAGAACAGACAACATCACCCTAACCAAACTCATCTTCTTTGATCATTTACGACCCCTTCTTCACCCTGCCATCTCTGCATCTCCCTCTTTCTCCCCAAAAGGGTTCACTCAAAGTTCATTAAGAATATGCAAATACCACATATCATGTATCTTGTGAACCTGTTGTTTTTCACCTTCATGTTTGGTATCATTTTAAAGGTCTCAGTGCGATTGGTAAACTGGTCTCGATTTCACAGCAGTCACTTATATTATGAGAAATATTGAATAACTTCAGTTAACTCTGTGCTTCTGTTGTGGGCGGTCTCCTTTCAAAACCTGATAAACATTGCTCTACAGGTGTGACCATTTGGGGCACGAGAACATCTCCTACAGAGGCTTCTCATCCCCCATACACAGATCTAATCTGTTTTGGGGCAGAGAATAAATGTTTATGGGCCTTTTGTTCTGGTAGTATTTAAGGGAAAGTTGCAAATCAGTCGGCGCGATTCTGCAGCCAGAATGAGCCCATAGTGTGGTGTGTCTCTACACTCCATACTATGTATTTTCTAAGGTCTGGTATACATCATTTACTCATTTACTGAGAATTTGATGTTCTGTATTGAGATGATTTGATATTTTTGAATTTGTTTTATAATTGGCGTGATACAACTTTACCTGACCAATAATAAATTGTTATATTTGACTTATTCTGATCTCTTCTGAAATCATTTTTTCCAGTAGATTAGAGTTGTAGTCTAGTGTTTCCACAAATCTGCATCCAGGACAGATCATACTGAAGTACCAATGAATGAAGCGGGGGCTCGTCATTAGGGATCTTCTGATTTCTGTCTGTCACTGACTTAACAAGTTACAGTTTTCGTGATTATAGAAAAAATACACTTTTTATTATGTGCTAGCAGGGTGCAGCCTATTTAAAGGTATTATAATCACCCTGTATCCTCTGAGTAAGATCAACTGGCGAGTTTGTGCCGTGCGTTCGCAGTTGGCCAGTGAATTGCTAAGCGACACTGGGTCGCTAATGAACGAATAATTGAAAGTATGGGAATTATCTAAATTAATGTACAATCGATATCTGTGATCAGTTTAATTATAAATATTGTCAAAATATAATGATCACTTGGAATTGGAGTCAGATCAGAATTGGAGCTAGACTAAAATTGAAACTAGATCCTGATAAATTCAGAAGCGCAAGTAAAAGACCGAACATGCATTAAACCTTCGACCAGGCCGCTGGATTCCGTTGTTTGGACTAGCGGGTGGATCCTTACAATGTTTACCTTATTTGCTCAGCGTCTCCCAAACGATTTGCTCAACAATTCATTTTTGCATACCTCTCCTTTGCGTGATGCTATTGGTCCGATTGTTCGATTTCATTTCTATTTCATCATGCCTGTAATGCCTGATAAAGCAGCGTTTGTGAGAGCAGTGCTGCTTTGTGTACAGCATTACCAGAGAAACAGCTATGTTTACCGCTCCAAAAGTGACACCCAGTGGCAAAGAATGAATTTGCATTTTCATTCAGACCAAGGCAAAAAGTCCAACAAGTGGGTGGGCAATGCTAATGTTGAGAAAAAACAAAACATAAAAATGGCTATAACTACGCAACAACTTGTCCTATCAACACGAAAATCGGTGTGCTTGGTCTTGGTCTAAAGTGACATAGGTGTCTACTGGAGGCTGATCGGAACGAAACTTGGTGGGCTTGATTGACTTACGGGCCCAAAGGTCTGAGAGAAATTTGAAAGAAAATGGCCACTGGGGGGATGATATCGCATTTTTCAAAGGCGTAAATGACTGTACGTTGTGCGGTTTTTTTTGCATATATTTGTCTCTAGAAACACAGCTGTCAATCAATTTGTTTGTTAAATGATTGAGAAGATGTAAAAAGAAATACTTTTGTGAACTAGTCCTAGATTTTTTGCTCAATCTGGGAAAAAAAAACAAAAAAACAACAACAACACTGCAGTACAATTCTCTGGACTCGACACAGCTGGTTCTATAAAAGTCAAACAAATAAAATAAAATAATTTGGTAAATTACCTAGATTTGCCAAAAATGCTTTTCAGATAATTGATTTAGGTATGTACAGCCTTGCTAAATAATATGTAATGTCTTTTTTCGTTATATGCTTAAATGCCTTAAGTGATTGAACCCCGGTAATCGCTGCTTGCAGCTATATTGTATTTTGGTTTCTCTAACAGTCTAAAAACAGTTTGTTTGTTTGTTTTTTTTTTCAGAAGCAAAATGTTGAATGCGCTAAGTTGTCCATTATTCTTACCAACAAGTGGTTCTTGTTCTAACCAGGCAAATGCAGCAATTGTTTTGTTGCACTGCTGGGCACTTTTCTCCAGAGGCAGATGGGACAAATGTGCACTGGGTAATTGCAGGAGAAACACTTGTTCCTACTTTAGAACGTATCGTCATTGTCATCAATGCAGCTGAAGTTTTTTGGCTAGCAGCCGGTGCCTGTTAAATTTCCTGTGCACGTTTTCACTCTCACTTTCATACTCACTCATGTTCAAGATCTTTAACCAAAAACCAAAGCGCAAAAAGCGGAACAAATTAGCTCAATGCTTGTGAACAGTACTCTATTTGTCCGGCTCACAGTGCCAGTGCTGCTGGTCCCAGAAAAAGGAAATTAACATGAAGGAAACAACACTTTATCATATTCTTATCCATTTTAAATGTTTAAAAGTGGAGAGAGTGCTTCACACTTGAAGTGGCTGGCTGAGGGTAATGGCATATGACAGGCTTCGGCAGCTGCCTGATTTTTATCTTTAGATGAAGACACTGTAAGCAAATTAGTTTTAATGCAATCTACATTCTTTGCCTCTCTGCGTTCTTTCTCTCTTTCTTTCCTTTTTTTCTGCATAGTTAGATAGCAGATCATAATAACCTCATAGGGGTTTCTTTCATCTGTGCTACAGAGTTGCAAAGGCCTTTGAATGAGAAACTTTGCGTCTTTGACATATAATAAGCCTTATCATCTAATCTCCTCCACCCTTTTATCCTTTTTTTTAGAACTTTATGTATTTATAATACAGCTAGTGTGATTAAGCCTCTGCAGATGATCTAGAACATGGAAGGAAATCTCGTTTTTAATCAGCCAATGATGGCCTGTGCAACGACTCTTCTGCTGTCTACCTGCACTGCCCAAGTTAAATTCAGGGTTTTGAAGTTGACGTTCAGAACTGCCGCTGGATCAGTACCCTGCTTCTTCAACATATTCCTAAAGGTCCCCCCCCCCCATCCTCTGTGGTCAGTGAGTGAGCAGCACCTGGTAGTTCCATCACAAGGTAAAAAAATTGCTGCTTAGAGAAGAGATGGCTATGAGCTCATGCTGTACTCATCCATCCCTAAAACAGCAATTACGTTATAATAACATTTATTAATTCAGTTTATACAAAACTGAAGTTAACCAAATAAATAAATAAATTATTACTTATTACTTATATTATAAGTAATAACAAACATGCACACTTTAAACACAGCATTATGCTATCTATTGCTGTGAATATTGTCTTTTTTATGAAAAAAAAAATGCTTGTTGCTTTAGATAAATGATTAAATGTAATGTAAATGTTACTAAGGAAATAGAGCATTTTCTGCACTTCAGTACACAACCCTCGGCCAGTGGAAAATGAACCAGCCAAGCAGCAACTCTAAGGTAAAGTAAAAACTTTTGGGATTAAAATCCCCTGCCTATTTATTGCAAGCATTACAACAAAGCAGACTGCAGCAGTTTTTCAGGGTCTAATCTGTGCATACACTCTAAAAACCTAAACTATGATGTACTTTAGGTGAAACATTTTTACACTTAAAAATACTGTGTAAATAAATAAATACAATAAAGCTGTGAAATCAGTGAAATATAACATGCATTAAATAAATGTACTATTTAAAATGCACTACTACTACTTCTACTAATAATAATCTGAAAATCTGATTAACTGCATTTAGTACCGTGGCAAATTAAATTGAGTAATGGTTCCTTAAATATGTGAGCAAGCTAATTTAACAGATTACAAATTACCCTATATGTAATAAGTAGTACAACTATTTCAATTATTTTTTAAAGTAATGGGTAACACCTTATTTTACAGTGTACTTGTGACATATTACATGTACTTACTATTATAATAACAATACATTAAGCATAATTGCATGCAAGTAACCCTAACCATATAGTAAGTACATGAAGTTAATTAATATCACTCAGTACTTCAATGTATAATTACACTGTGACAAGGACACTTTAAAATAAAGTGTAACCAAGTAATGTATCTGATTACATTTGATTAAAGCAGGCAGGGTTAACCTTACAGTATTCAACACTGACTACTGTCAGACTTTGAAAATGCTTCATCACCTGAATTAAGATTATAATAATTTAATTTTAAAACACAGCCACCACAAAATCAGACTTACTTTGAGATCATTCTGAGGTTAAATACAGATTTAGAACCATAACAAGAAATAGTTTAGCAGCTATGATACTGTTTTTTTTATTTTGTTTTTTTGTGATACTCTTTGCATAGATATGACAGGAAACATGGACATCTAACAATGGCTTGGGGTAAAAAAAAGAGGAAAAACAAACAAACAAATAAATAAATATTAATATTAAATAAATATTAATAATATTATTAATAATACATTTAAAAAATCAGATGTAATTGTTAGCATTTTTATAAGTAACTGTAATTTAATTACACTTTTTTTTTTTTTTTTTTTGCCAGTAACTGTAACTGATTACAATTAAATTTATTTTGTAAATGAATTAAATAACTGGTAACTTTGTAACTAGTTGCTTCCCAACACTGCTGTGCACATGCAGTTACCACTGCCATGGAGATAAATAAATACATACATACATAAATAAATGAATAAATAAAGGAAGGAAGGAAGGAAGGAAGCATACAATCACTGAGAAATAAAAAAATAAAAAAATAAAAATAAATATGGTTTAGCACTATGCCAGCAAAAGTAGCTCCTAATTCAAATGTGTTGGTTAGACAAGTTTCTGTGTTTTAGTTTGTTGTTGTCAGATTGCATTATTTTATTCATGTACAGTATGTTATGTTATGTTATATTGTGTTGCTCAATTACTGATTAATATAATTGTGTGTCTGACAGGGAGGAAATCTGATGTGTCATGTCAAGTTGTAAGCCGATCAGGTTCATGTCTAAAGTTGGCAGATGTTCCTCCGTGTATCTGGATCAGATTTCTGTCTAAAGCTGGATCACTCACTCGAGCTTTCAGCCTGAAGCACAATTTCCTATCAAAGTAAGAAACAAAGTCCCACCTAATCTCAATAATGATCAAGGCTTGGCTGTTTATCTGTCAAGATCCTGAAACGAAAACATCAGTCAAAAGCTTTAGTCAGGTATTATTTGCCCAAAGGAGAAGCGTTGTGTGATATGTGTTAGAATTAGATTTGATTTTCAATCCTTTGTCAAATGATGGTTTATCCACAGCGTCAAATTTAATCTTTTTTTAACCCACATTGAAGCCAAGGTTACATAATGGAGAGAAAGTGAAGAAAGCTTAGAGCCATTTTTTTATTATTATTATTTTTGTTTTGTTTTTGTTTTTGTCTCAATTATGTGACAATTCATATTTAGTCCCATCCGGTGATGACAGTGTCTTTTACACTGATAATATTGTAACATCACCAGTTACCCAGCATAACTTTGAAGTAAACTTATGTATAATGTGACATATGGTTTCTATTCCAAATAAAGGCTTTTCTTAGAACTTTCTGTATCAAATAATTGATTGATTTCACGGTCACTTATCGCATAATGCATATTACTTATTACATTTATTTATTGCTGTTAAAAACTTATTGACCCTAAACAATTTGAATGGTATGTACAGCATGCATGATTACCATTATAAAATGTATAATATTGGAATGTAGTTGCCAACTGGACTAGATGAAGTTGATACTAATTAGTTAAAATAAAAAAGGGGGTTAAGTACTTTATTTAAGGCCACTATATCTACTACTCATAGGGCTTAGACAATAGTGAGATACATTCCTTTTCCACAATCCTCACTGTCAAGTATGCACAAATAAAGCCACACTGAAAAATACACATGCACAAATGAGTAATTACCTCAGCTATGGGACCTTCCTTTATTGAAGCACTGAGTTACTTATTTCTAATTTCAGACAATATCTAATTTCAGACGATATGGAGTACCCAAACACTGAAGAAAGGTAGGAAAATAGAATACACTTCTTTGGTGGACTTATTAAAAAGCCCAGAGAGAGGGATAGAATATTATTGCCAGATATTTTGTTGCTATTTAACTCATGTCTAAGCCAAACTAAGCAAAATTATCAGTCTGTACAAGAAACTGAACATTATTTACAACATTATTGCCTGTAACCTTGTAATCTATTATGTAAATAATGTTTAATTTCTTGCACAGACTGATCATTTCGCTTCGTAAGACCTTTATATATCACCCGGAGCCAGGTTTTAATTTTGACTATCAAGTAACTGCTGAATCAGCAGAGACCACGGTTTCAGGTAAAACCCTCTTATCTTGGATGACCTGAGGGTAAGTATATTAACAGCAAGTTTTCAGTTTTGGGTGAAATACCCCTTCCAAGTCTTACCTGTTATGGACATCTCAACCTATCAAAGGTCAGAATAATAAAATAATCTGTTGAAGGATCACGTTCAAGAAATGTATACATATTTTTCCATTGTGTTAATGGTGCAATCCTTAAAGTTTAAAAGCTTGAGTCCATGTTTACTCTTTTGTGCTCTACTGAAATCTGGAACGACACAAGGATGAGTAAATGATGATATAGTTATTTTATTTTTAGTGAAATAATCCCTAGCAGGGCTTGACATTAACACCCGCCAACCTGCCATATGCGGGTGAATTTCAGCTGTAGCGGGTAACACGGTCACTCCCACTGACCACTCTGGCGGGTTGAATTTATATTCAGTAACAGAGCTCGACATTAATGCTTGTGTGGGACAATTTTTTTGAAGGGGCAAGTGAAAGAAGAGAATTACTTGCTTGACAGGACACCTAATCTAATTAAAACATCTAATTAGGGAAGCACAGAAATTTAGGCGAGAATGATTCTGATTTTATTTTGTTTGCTGTAAAAGGCAATTTGGATAATCAATAGTAACAAGTCTGCGCCAGTTGAGACTCACGCAGCCTGTCTTTTAAAACAGTCTCATTAAGGGAAAAAAATGAATGCAGCTGCACACAGAAGAAACATACTGCTGTAAATATAGTCTAGTTAAGCAACATGATACGACCAAGAGAGTGCAGTTTTTTTTCTGAAAACCATGAATGCAAATTTGAGATTGATTTTATATAAGGGTTCAAACGAGTAGTTAGGGCCTATACATGTTTTGTAGATTGCCAACTTTTACTGTTTTTGCTCGATTTGGATAACTAAAATAGTTCAAAAGATCACATCAAAACACAGCGGTATTGCGTTACTGAATGATTCGGCATTTTTGAATTAATCATATGAGTCAATGATTCAGGGGTCCATATATAAAGACAAGCACTTGCTTCATTCTTGAATTAATCAGCCATTTGAACGAATCGTTTGATTTACCTCAATGACTCCCTCGTTTAGACAGTCACTTGCTGCCACCTACTGGTGGTTTACTTATTTCAAAGTAGCATTGTGCGTGTGTGTGTGTGTGTGTGTGTGTGTATATATATATATATATATATATATATATATATATATATATATATATAAACTGATTTAAAACACCAATCTCATAACATTATTTGTTATATTATAATTTTGCAGTGTAAATGCATTCATGCTACATTTCAGCTGCATTAAACTGTGTAGATGCATCGAAATTCCTCTTCAGCTGTTTCTTTTTATTCTGCAGTTGAAAGAACAGTTTTGTTAATACTAATTTCATTTGATAGGTAACAGCCCTATAGTGTCTTATTATATTAAGTGAAATTATTAATCAAATGTAAGAATTTGATAAGAAAGATGACACATGAATTTAATATGGTTACAGAAAATGGCCTTTAAATGGGCAAAATATGACCTGAAAATCCCTTTAATTAAATGTAGTATGCCGTAACTTTAGTCACATAAAATGTAATTTCCCAACAACAAAATTGTGGCCAGTAAAAATGCTGAGACGCTAGTAATTTTGGAAAACCATTAGACACAGTGGCTGGTGAACAAAAAGTTAATGCCAAGCCCTGATCCCTAGGATAATAGCTTGGAAAGACTGTGTCAAGTCCCTACACCAGAACAAGATGCAGAAAATTTCCTTCACTTTCACCTTTTCTGCTCTTCCATCATTTTCACCAAAGGTGTTTGCTTCATCTTGCTGCTGCAACAGTAGAAGCTCTTAAGCTATTTTATGTTGCTTTTTCCTTGCCATTCGCAATTTCAGTGGGTAAAAACTCAGTAGGGAAGATGTTTTACATGTTTGAAATATGTAATTAGAGTTTGAGGAGATCACAGAAAAGAGAAAGTGAGAAAATAAAAGTCAAGCTCTATGTAAGGTTTTCTAAAGTGCTTATGTTCTGCAGAGAACTCAATAAGGGAAGCACCACACAGGCTATTGCAATCCATCTGAGGTTAGAATGGAAGCTCTTTCAAACATTCACGTTCTCTCTCCCATCACGCTGATGCATAAATAAAATACATTGTTTTATGTTTACACAGAACTAGCATAAGATAAAACTCTAGAAGGACTCCTCAGCTAACTTACGGCTAGCTTTGAGGTCTGTTCAGATGTCTCTTGACAAGATGAGAGTAGAAACATGGAAGGGAAACAGAAAGAAACAAAGGGGAAAACATAAAGAAGTATTGTCTTTGGATGTATAATTTATTGAATATACCTGTTCCTTTGCCTAGATGTGCTTTAAAATTAATATCAAAGCCATGGACCCATGGAAGATGACAGGTGATGCTCTATCGTGTGAGAAGAGGCCTTTTCCGTTTATTAAAAGACCTCACTACAAAGGTGCAACATCAGGCTTTCATCCTAAGTAAGAAGCATGGCGAAATTGAGAATTCACAAACTTTCAAGTGATGGACAAATGTTGAAAAGATGAAATGACTTTGAATCATGTAAAAATTCAGAGATCTCATACATTTCAATAGCTCACTGCTGAGACACTATCTGAGTAATTGCCTTATCTGAAGTTATGTTTGCAAAATAATCCTGTGTTTCCAGCAATGGAAAGTAGACACAAAATATTAATGAATATAGAGGAATTTTCAATGGAATCGAGAATTGTAAAATATTTAATGTCAAACATTCATGTAATGGATGGAAATTAAATGGGGTAAGCATGAAAGTCTATTGTGTTACAGCATATCTGTCACGAATCCTGCCCATGCACTTCTGTTCACTCACCACCAGAGGTCACCTGCTCACCACACTACTGTTGTATTTTCACCAGACTACAATTCCCATCATCCATTGCACTGATTGCACACAACTGTGCCAATCACATGCTCACACCTGAAAACTATCACACAATCACACATACTACATAAACCATGGACTGCCTCTTCCTCCCTGCCGAGTATTGTGTGCACTTATTGCTGCCCTAGCTTTAGCTACCCTACAGAGCCTTTTATAGTTTTCCAAGTCTTGCCTTGCCTTGCCTGTTTTGGATTGTCTTTTCCCCTGCCTGGACTTTTGCTTACGTTTTCGGATTACCTCTCTTGTCAAGCCCCTTTGGATATTGTTCGCTGTCGACTGACTCATGCCCATTTTGGATGACCCTTTGCCTTGCCTGTGATATAGCTGTTTGCCATTGTTTGACCCTTGCTTGTTTCCTGACCACACCTTTGTAAATAAAGCTTGCACTTGGATCCGCATGTCTCTCGTCTCGTTGGCTCCATAACAGTAGCCATATGCATACTTCATAAGCTTTTATAATGGCACATTTAATCATTACCTTTATATTTGATCAATATCGGCGGATTAAAAAAAAAAAAAAAGTGACAACAGCATACGTAATGTTAAAGGGATAGCTCTGGTAGTTCTAAAAAATACGCCATCATTTGTTCACCTACAAGTTGTCACAAACCTGTATGAATTTCTTTATTCTGGTGAATACTATTCTGAAAAATGCTGGTAACCAAACAGCTTCTGGTCCCCAACTGACTTCCATAGTTTATTTGTATTTGTATTTTTTTCTCCCTCCATGTGGAAGTCAATGGGGACCAGCAACTGCTTGGTTACCCACATTCTTGAAAATTTCTTCTTGTATGTTCCACAGAAGAAAGAAACACACAGGTTTGGCAAAGCTTAACGGTGAGTAAATGATGATGACAGAATTTTTGCTATCCCTTTAAGTGCCTTACTAGTAATCAACATTATGTTACAGATCCTGTCAATACAGCTTAGCCTCTATTGACCATAAAACATTCCTTTAACCCCAGACTCTTCTAAGAGCTCTGTCTGTGTAGTAAGTGGACTGTAATTCACTTTCAATACAAAGCATTAATTAGTATTTTGTTATTTCAACAAAATGCTAATTTATAAGATAGCATGAAATTACAGCATACATTAATTTGTGCACATGCAAACATTGCATGCTACTTCTAGGAGCACACGAATTGACCTGAATGTTAAGATTTACTTGGTAAGATTTGCACTACTGTTCAAAAGTTCGGGGTCCCACTTTATATTAGGTGGCCTTAACTACTATGTACTTACATTTGAATTAATCATTTGGTACAGTGCACATATTGTGTATATACATGTTTTTTCATTGTACTTATATTTAAAAAAAATACCTATATGTAATTGCATCTGCAATTAATTTATGTAATTACATTTATAATTACACTGTTGACCCATCCCTTACACCTTAACCCACCCTTAAACCTACCCAGACCACCAAACCTGTCCCTAACCTTACCCGTATCCCACCTCAATAGCAGCAATAGTGTTTTGCAATACAGTATGAACACAATAAGTACATTGTACATATTTTTTTGATGTAAGTACATAGTAGTTAAGGCCACCTAATATAAAGTGTGACCAAGTTTGGTAAGATTTTAGAATAGGGACTCACTCTCGCTCTAGATTTCACTCTTAACTACAGTAGTTGCTTATTAGCATGACTATTATGAACATATTGGATGTTTATTAGTACTTATAATATTCTACATCCGTAATCCTACCAAATACCTAAATTTAGCAGCTACCTTACTATTAATAAGCAGCAAATTATGAGATTGTTGCAAAATTAAAAAAAAAAAAAAAAAAAAAAAGTCGTAGTTAATGGCTTGTTATTAGTGAGAATTGGATCTTAAAAGAAAGCGACCAAAAATTCAGTATCAGTAAAAACATTTTTCTCTCTTTTTTTTTTTAAAGAAATTTATATTTTCATCCAGTGAGGATGCATTAAATTGATCAAAAGTGACAATAAAGACTTTTTCAAAATTGTATTCATTCATTCATTCATTCATTCATTCATTCACTCAATGTAATGCGGTTCTTTTGAACATTCTATTTAATGACCAGCGCAACAACAGTAACAGTAACAAGACGTGTTTCTTTAGAACCAAATCAGCATGTTAGAATGGCTTTTTCTTTTAAGAATCGCTTGCTCTTGCTTTAAACTAAATTAATTTAAATCTCGTAAATGGTACAATGCTGGCCGATATTTAAATATTTAAATTTCCTTTGAATGCTCAGATGTGTAAAAAAAAAAACACACGTAGGATCGCGTGACACTGAAGGCTGAAGTAATATCTGCTAAAAATTCATCTTTCCCACCACATGAACGCACTGCAAACATTAAAATATAAAGCAATTATTTTAAAGTGTGATAATGCTTCACTATTTATTGTCAGGGTTTGCGGGGACGAAGGAACGAGAACTAGATGATTAATAGCACACGGCTGGGGACTAATAAACTAATGAACCTAAACAAGGACAGGAACAAATCAAATATGGGCATGAGAGGAGGGGAAACACAAGACACAGGAAGACAGGACTGACGCGTATACTGTATTACAACTTTACTGTGTGTTTATCAAATAAATACAGCCTCGGCTCACATAAGAGACTTCTGGTAAAAATATTACCATTTACCAAACTTTTGAGTGGTAGTGTATTGAAAATAGGTTTTCACAAGGAAGTCTATATCTGGGGAAAGGTATTCATGAGCATTCTCATGCATCTTAACAGTATTTGTATGGAAGCATATGTGTAGCAAAATTCAATTTGCAATGTAATATGCAAAATAGCAATGCAGCATGTAAAATGGCAATTTATTTCTGTATTTAAATTTACATTTTCCCATACATATGTGCAACATTTAGTGCAAAATGAAAATGAAAATTCAATTATATAATTTCAATTTTCAATTTTCTACACTAGTTTTAATATGCAAATTAAAAACATATTTTAAATATTTATAAGTTGCAAAATTAAAATTAAAACGTATTACCCAAATTGATTAGATATGTTTAACATGTCCAAGCAAAAACTGTAGCAAAATTATCATTTAAATGCTGTTTTTCCTAAATGTGCTTATGTGCATCAATCCAAGTGTAAACGGTGAGAGATGTTCAGGCAAGTGAAGCATTTGGTTAATGGTAAATATTGACCTATCGCGCGTCCTGTTGCCCAGCATTGGTGTCATGATTGACAATGCATTTTCAAATTCACAATGACTTACAGTAAACTATATTCATTGCGGGGTATTTAATGAAAATGCAATTGAAATGTCATATATGTAAGTGTCAATGCATTTAAGAAAAAATAAAAGACATCACAATTCTGCTACCCTTTTGCTGCACCTTTGGCTCAGAATGCATTTTGAAACTCTCATTGCATTTTGCTACAATTATCACGTGGTATCACGATGAAAATGCAATCCCAAGTGTCCTACCCCTAAGTCTAAATGCATTTAGGAAAAACAGCATTTGAATGATCATTTTGCTACATTAAAAATATGTTAAAATATGTTTTTAATTTCTATATTAAAACTAGTGTAGAAAATGGCAATTTTTCATTTTGCGCTAAATGTTGCACATATGTATGGGAAAATGTCAATTTAAATACAGATATAAATTGCCATTTTACATATTGCATTGCCATTTTGCATATTACACTGCAAATTGAATTTTTTCTACACATATGCTTTCATATATTTGCAGCATATATGGGGAAATATGAAATCTATTCACACACAAGAGCTCTCCAAAATATGGTCAGGTACTGATAAACCATACCAGGGGTTAGCAACCCACCATTGGCATGCACAGCAAGTAATAGCGAGATGGAATAATAACTGTATACTTTATTTAGCTGTTCAGTTCAGAATTGAAGTACCTCACACCAGTCTACTATTCTAGCAATCCTTCTACATAATCAAGCACCTTGTTTTATTTAGTTATGTGCTCAGCAGGAAGCCAAACACTGTATATGCTGTATATTTTTTTTTATAAAAGTGAGGACAAAACATTGGTGTGACCCACTGTGCGGTGCAAATCAATTTGGCCAGCTCTGTACTTTCAGTGGGTCCACTTTGTGACAATTCCACTGGGGCTGAACGGTTGATAGCTCACAGGTTGTTCTGTTATATTTGTTGCTTTTAGCTTTCAGAACAGCACTTGTTTCAATTACCACTATCAATAATATTTTCAAAACAGCATACATGGTCCCTCTTTTCTAGGAAATCAAGGTATGGATGGCTTTCTGGACATTAAACTGTTATAGAAGGTGTTTTAATATTGTCTACACAGTGTTCTTGCCATTACTGTGGTTGTGTGGTTTCTTCTGTTACCCCTTAATCCAAATACATGCTGCTTCTTGTTATGTATCATATATCATGAGGCACAGAGTTTTGCATTGTAATGGGCTGCCACATAATTTGCATGGATTTTGTATTGTGTTATATGATGCATTGTTTCACCACCCCATTTGTCTGTGTGCTGCTTTTCTCTCTGCATCCACAATCTAACCTGGACCACAGCAATGCACAATAACACAGCAGGTGTTTCTGCTCCATTGACTGTTATTAACACCTGTTTAAATGCTCAACATGCATAAAACAAGCATTTGTTTGTGTGTGAGGTGATGTGGATGTGGTTAAGTATTGCATTGTGACACATATTTTAAATTAAATTGTCATGGTGCTTCGAAAGGTGTATCAGCGTCCTAAAAGAATCAACATGTGCCACAGTGTTTAGCAAAACACACACGCCACAAACCAATCACTGTTTTCTCTCTGGTGTTTGGTCTAACTGCTCTCTCACTGGTTGATCTAATTGCCAAGATGAAATGCATCAATTTCCTGCAGGAATTGAAAAAGCAGTTTTAAATCTTTTCATGCATTCTCCAATCCCGCCTCGCTTTAAAAGCTTCTAAAGTCTGTGTGTTTGGGAAATATTAAGGATACGTTTCAATGTAATACAAAAGTTCAAGGCTTTGTGGAGATTAGTTTCTTTGAGGTTTAATTGCGAATTTAATCTAAAAAAAAATATATATATATATATATATCACTCATCACAGGTTACACTCTTGGAAAAGAGATTTGTTTAATTCAACTATATTTATGTTTTTGACACTGAGAGGCAAAAGATTTTTCTTAGGAAACAAGGTTTCTTTCTCAAATCATTCACTTTAATTTGTCCCAGTTGTTATTTTAGTGACAGTTAATATGCCATTAATATGCCATTAAAATGGTAAAATAAAAGTAAAATTAAATAAAGTAAAATTTAAATTAAATTAAATTAAATATATAATATTTAAATGTACATATTTATTTATTTATTTTGTATTTAGTTTATGACTGTGTTACTTATTTATTACAGCTTGATTTATTTATTTACTTACTTGTTATTTAGTTAACAATAATAACAAAGACTGGGGCACATTCAAATTCCAGGACATTATACACTAGTAAGTGTACTTTTTATGGGCCACACACTTGCATTGTTGCTGCTGTTTTTATTTATCTGTTTGTTTGTTTTTTTTATCTTTCTTTCTCCACTTTGTCAAGATAAAAAAGTTGCCAAGAACACTTCATTCTGTTCCATTCTGAGGCCAACTAGCTGTTTTTGGAAGCATGATATTTGTCATTTGCTCCTCACTCAGTGGGTGCTGCTGCCCATTTTGGCTAAATATGGTTTGACAAGGTACATTGACTGTAGTAGATCGGTTGATATTTTATGCTTAAATTGCTATTATGGTCAAGTCAGGTCTAGTCACCTTTATTTATATAACCCTTCATACAGTACAGATTGTGTCAAAACAGCTTTACAGTGATAAACAGGAAAATAATGTTTCAAAGATGCAGACAGAATTGAATTCTGCTATAAAGCAGCTTTTAAAAGAGGCCAAAGTAAACAGCCTTTTTTCAGTTAAAGTCAGCTCATTGTTGATTCATTTCAGTTTAATAATTGTGTGAAGTTCATCAACAATGGTGGGAACATTTCTTATTATAAAATGTATATGCAGGTCAAAGGGTGCACATTTTTATCATGTTACTTTTGCAAAATTCACTGCACAAAATTGATGTGTTTAATTGCCAGCCCTACTTCTAACTACAAAGTATAATTGTACACTATGAAAATCATTTACTATTAATATATGAGTTATGCTTTATTTTAAGGTGTTCTTGTTAGAGTGTAATATACATACAAGTACTGAGTAATATTAATTAACTACATGTACTTATACATTAAGTTAGGGTTAGGATGAGGGTTTGGTTTAGAGTTAGTTGAATGCAATTATGCATAATTTATTGTTATTATAATAGCAAGTACATGAAACGTGTAACAAGGACACCGTAAAATAAAGTGTTGCCATTAAATGTTACACTAACATAATGCACTACAATCCATATTATACACAAATAATGGTACCAGTAATTAAAAACGGAAGTCTGCTTATACAGTGTCTATAAAATAATATTTTCAAATTCTTAATCAGTAATAATACAACTGCTAACAGTGTTTTTTTTTTAAATCATTGACTTTTACACTTGTTTTCTGTGCATAATTTATTAAAAATCTGAATAACAAAAACAAAGACCTAATCTTGTGTTGGATGTGCAGTCTAGTTGTTATTAATTGGCATTAAAAAGTGTGTTTACAATATCAAGGGTCGCAAACAACAATTACATTTTTTTTGTCATAAATGTGGGCCCCGGAATAATGAGTCACTGAGAAAATGTAATACTAATTGCACTGAAAATACACAGTTAAAGGTTTGTATCGGATAATTGTTATTTAGATTAATTTTGCTAGACAATTTGAGAGAATGTCTGCAAGCCTTGCTCTTAGCCAAGACCTATTTGACCCTGCAATTGCACCACTTACGCACTACTGGTTTTGACCATCCAAGATCAGCAATTCTGTGTGTTGTTCATGTATCTTGTGTGGACGGTGTCTTAAATATATTTTCTTATGCTATATTCACTGAGCAGCTATACAAACAGGACATCAAGATACTATATGCTTTAGTGCATAAAATAATCTCAAGCTTGTTACACTTTAAAAGGACATACATGTACAGTGACTTACATGTTCCAATTACTAATGGAAATGTTAACAGCTGAGAAAAAAGGGAACTATGAAAAGAAAGGAAATATTATTCTGGTGTATGAAACAGCTGGTAGAGGCCAGTTGTAATATTTGAACTTAATTCACTGTATAAATTAGACGCTGTGATGTGAAAAATAGGGTAGGAACTGCAATGAACAGCATTACAAATTAATACCTGTACTGAAGTATTCTTTAGCAACTACCCCTTTGTTTCACTTTACTGAAGCAACTTTAGATTTAAATAATTTAATTATCAGCTTGTGCCCATTCATTTAAGATTAATTCACATCCCATAGCACTTTGCAATGGAGATTTCAGTGATGAAAAAAGGTTTTGTGGCCCTGACAGTAGTGTGTCCAAATTGGTCTGCATACTGTTGAAACTGGTCCACAGTGTGCTATCAAAACAGCTGTGAGAGTAAAACTCACAGTGTGCTATCCAGTGGCTCTTGCAGTGCTGTACAGCAGGACACAGATAATTGGTCCATGTTACATGGTTCACTTGCGTAGTACAGTTTGACAGTTGTCTTCCCTTATTTAAGCGCAGAATGAGAAATGCCGACACAGTCATTTAGGCAGAAAAAATACGATGCATATTATTAGTTTTTTTTTTTTCTTTTCAATTGCTAACAAGCATTATTCAATATTGAAACCACATTTTCAAAACTGTTCACGCAGTCTGCATTACCACCATGAATCTTGGCCAAACGCTTCATCTGACCTCCAAAACTCACTCAGACCAACAAAACACTTCATATAATGTATGTCTCAAAATAAGCTAGTTTCATCATAACACTGGGAACAATTTTCATTCAGAAAACACATTGATCCAAAAAATAATAACAGGGAACATTACATAAACAAACTTTTATCTTTGAAGTTTGAATGATTTTTCACATAAATATTTCATTTTAGAATAAGAATAACATCTTTTCATTTTACTAACTGCATTAAAGCACAAAGAATGAATGAGAAAAGCAGCATTTCCCCCCCCATTTCTTTATATACCAAAAACAAAACAAAACAAAAAAACTCATCAGCAGTTACTTGTGAAAAAATTACACATACAAAATTTACTTGTGAAAAAGAAAAACACACAAAAAATAAATATAACAATTTGAGAAAATATACATAAAAAAAAAAATACTGAAGCAATAATTACCAAAAAAAAAAAAAAACATGTAAAAAGTACTAGTGTAATGAGGTGCTGTATGTGCAGTATTTGAGTCCCAGCTGCTGCAGGAGTCTTTCTGTGTGGAGTTTGTATTTTCTTTCCATGTTGACGTTGGTTTCCTCTGGGTTTCTTCCACAATCCAAAGACATACAGGACATGTGAACTGGAGACTGTAGTGAGTGTGAATATGAATGTGTGTGATGGACTGGACATCTGTCCAGGGGGTTTTCCTGCCTATGACCCTACATAGGACAAGCGCTAGGGAAAATGTATGGAATAGATGGATGGATGGATGGATGGATGTTCAGTACTGTGAGGGTTCTAGTCCTCCCTTTCTCTGCCACTCTTTTTTCCCCACCAATGTGTCTTCTTTGATCCATGTTTCCAAACAAAATCATTCCGAAACCATCCATTTATCAAAAGATAACCAAAAAGAAAGAAAGAAAGAAAGAAGAAGAAGAAAAGACTAGAAATAGGACATCTCACTCGCCTCTCAGCTGAAATTGCATTTAGCTGTGTTTGGAATGATTATTATTCAATTTAATAATAAATATTCTGCTAAGATTTTATATGTCAGTATAATTCCTGCAGAAATGGACAGTTTTCCATCGTTCTGATTTGAATGTGCTTTTATCAGTTTTGAAAGCAGTGTGTTAGAAAAATGCGCTGAAAATGTGTAGTGTTTTGCAGGTTGTGGGGTATGTATGACAAAAGTGTTTGTGGATTTTGAAAAATGTGGTCATTGCATGCATTTTCCCTGAAAGCAATGAAAAATGATTCACAGTTTGGTCCACATAGACTTCTGTATTTCTGAATGTGTGAACAGTTTTGAATATTGTGGCTTCAGTACTGAACAATGCTTTTTAGCAATTGAAAAAACAAACAAACAAACAAAACAAAAAAACAACAACTGTAAATTAGACTCCTGAACAGAAAATTTGTAAATAAATCATTAGTAGGAAAAAAAAATGACTCATGAGTCTTCTCAATGACTCATTTTCAAAATAATTGAAAATGCACAGTATACAGTATATTACAGTTTTTCTCCGTTGCTTAAACACATTTCTTGAAATTATATGCCTCTTTTTTTTTTGCAAAACTCTAAAAACAAATCCATAGCTTCTAACTCAATTCCTCAAACTTCCTATATTCAGGTCAGAATGAAGCTCTCCACTCAAAACAACCCAATCTTGCTAAAAAACCAAACTTTGCTCTCAGACATGGCACACATGTCCTTGGCCTTGCCCTTCCTCTTTCTCTTCCATGTTGTCATCGTCCTCCTCCTTTCTCTCATCCTCTTCCTCTTTCTCCTCCTCCTCTCCGTACTCCTCCCCCACCTCCTACTCTTCCTCTTCAAATATACACATTACTGTATGTGGGATATTGATTGAAAAAGACTGGATAGGATTCACAGTTACACTTCTACTAGTGGTCTGACAATAAATAAGACAATAAATAAATAACATATTACAATGTTGTGAAATAGAAAATAAAAATAAATATGGGCACAAAGGGGAACATAAAAATGAGAAAGTCCACTGTCAGAATTTGCAACTCTTGTGTTGTCCTTTGTCTATATATGCTTTCCAATTGAAGGTTCATAAGATGTACCTTTCAGCTGATTTAACTGCTTTATCATTGGTTGATCTACATTCTCTTCATTAGTGAAAGTCAAGATTCACCTGCACAATTCATGGCAAATTTACAAAAAGGTCTAATAGAAATGTGTAGAAAATATCCTTGACAGTTTATTACAACACAGTTTTTCTCGATTGCTAACACACAATTCATGAAACAATTCACAATTTTTTCACAACTATAAACACAATCTCAAAACTACACACCAACTTGTGCAAACTTCGAACTTCGAGGTCAAAGTCAAACATTGGAATCAAAAACATATTCTCTTTTGTCAGAATCTAATATTTGGCCTCAGATGACACACAAAGCTGTCAAATGCACAGACTATTTTCCTGACTAGAGAACACTAGTGAGATCAATTCAAAACACTGTTAGAAAAACCTCCTTTTGGGAAACAGGAAACATCTTGCAAGTCGATGTCTGTTACAGTATGCAGCATAAATAGAGTTGTACAGATACAGTAAAATTCTCTAATAAACTTTAAGAAAAGTTTACTTTCATTACACTACTGTAAAGTTATTTTACTGTAGATGAAAAGCACTAGAAGAGAAAGTACAAAAACCAAAAAACTGAATATACTGTACAGTAAACACACATTGGAATATCCTGTCAGTTTCTGTACAGCAATAAATAAATAAATAAATACAGCATCCTCTGCCAAGCTGCATTACAGTATTGGCAATATCCTTATTTGTTATACTATAACAGTTTCTTAGTCTTCTGAGAAAAGACTTTCTCTGCCTCCCCTAGACAACTGACTCTCAGTTCTGCACAAATACATGTAAAAAGTACTTGGCTACATATAAATTCAACAGTTACGAGTTTGAGGGAGTATGCTACAGTATTTACAGGGGGAAGTTGTGGCCTAATGGTTAGAGAGTCGGACTTGTAATCCAAAGGTTGCGAGTTCGAGTCAGGAATTGAAGGTGGGGGGAATGAAAGTACAGCACTCTCTCCACCCTCAATACCACGACTGAGGTGCCCTTGAGCAAGGCACCGAACCCCCAACTGCTCCCCGGGCGCCGCAGCTTAAATTGCTGCCCACTGCTCCGGGTGTGTGTTCACGGTGTGTGTGTGTTCACTGCTGTGTGTGTGCACTTTGGATGGGTTAAATGCAGAGCACAAATTCCGAGTATGGGTCACCATACTTGGCTGTATGTCACGTCACGTTCACGTTCACGTTCACGTTCACGTATTTACAGTACAAAGAATAGTGAAAGTTCTCTCGTCTCTCGTTACTATGTTCTGTAATTGTAATGTGTAAGTAGATGAGTCTGCAGGCAGCATTCCTTATGCTCATTCCATGCACAAGAACATGCTCAACTATTGCTTTATATTTCATCAGGAACAAATGACTTTTGACCTCATCCCCTTAATTTTTCTTTTCTCATCCTATTCATCTTTGTCTCTCACTACCAGGATTAATTTTCCAGAACACATAACCACCTGTGCTTTTGTTCATATTATTCTGAGATTCTGACTGCCGTGTCATCCGTTTTGCTACTGAGTGTTCAAACACGGATAAATGTGTGCTATTTGTGTTCATTTTGTGATTCTTGAGGTAATTATATTGTGTATTTGTGTTTTCTAAATAATAACATGGTTATTATTTATTATTTGCAAAATGATGATGTTATTGTGTAGAGTTTTGCAGAAAACATTGAGCAAATTAGAGCATGTGTGAAAGCAGGAATGTGTTAAAAGTTTTGAGAAATGTGTCTTTGTTTCGAGAACTGTATGAATGGTTTGGAAAATTGGGCCAAATTAACCAGTTATAGTGTGTTAGCAATCGAGAAAAACTGTATGAATGAAATGTGTTTTTGAATGAGAATTGTTCCCAGTGTTATGATGAAACAAGCTTTTCATCATAACACCGGGTGTTATGTTTTAGAGGTTAGATCAACTGTTTGGCCAAGATTTGTGTTGGTAATGCAGACTATATGAAAAGTTTTGAAAATATGGTTTCAGTATTGAACAATGCTTGTTAGCAACTGAAAAAAAAAAAAAAAAAAAAAAACTGTAATACATTTTGAGCAACATGACAATAGTAACTTATGGTATAGGTAACCGCAGACAAATGTACATAATAAGTTATATGAATGTACCAAAGCAATCACAACTTGTTCAAAAGAATGATAAACTTTTTATGATGTGCACAAATGACTAGATGATGTGGACGTTGAACAAGTAGTTTTAAGAATTTAATTTCTGATCTGAGAAATGCACCAAAACCACAGAGAAAAACTGTAAGCTGACTTTGGCCCTCATCTCCATCGAAAATTCTGATTGGTGTGTGATAAATCTTGACTCCTAGTTTTTCCACTTGGGTAATTGTGTGCTAATCGAGTTCAAATTTTGCAGACTTGAGTGAACAATATTGAATGCTAGTGATTTCTAAATGACCACATGGTGTAAGCACGGAGAAATGTAGGGATATGTGTGTAGAGTTTTGCAGTAACAGTTCACCAAATATGACTCATGTGTCAAAGCAGGGGAATAGTGTTTATAGTTTAGGGAAATGGGTGTGTTTTTTTTAAAAATGGCGTTATGGTTTTGAAATTTTAGTTCAAAAGCCTGGTTATAGTGTTTTAGCAATCGAGAAAAACAGTAATATAAAAATAAATACAACATGTGCAACATTTTTACAGCAAAGCTGAATTTTCCTTCAGAAATGATTTTAATATGCATACATATAAATTGAATATGCTAAAGAAGTATAAGATCAAGTAAATTAATTTTCAGTAGAGTTTTCGTATGTTTGGACTCACATGAAAAGTTCCAAACAAGCACTGAATGATTATAAAAACAAGATATCATCTCTGTGTGCTTTAACGCATAAAACAAATCTTAAGCTTCTGACAGTTTAAAGAAACTTGAGGCAGTAATATTGTATGGACATTATAATTCTATCTGAGAAGAAAAATGAGAACTATGAGAAGAAAGGAACATAATTATGGCATGTTTAAAGTTGTTATTGCCCTATCCTCACATTGCCTGCTGTACTTGCTACAATCAAATAGCTCTGAATAGCCGTGAGGCCTAACAGCACTCAAAGCAATTCCCGTAAGCAATTCTCCATCAAAAAGTTTTGTTCCAAATCTCATTTTAACGTGTATACAAAATCACACCTTTTTGTCACTGATTGGCTATTGTAAATAAGTAAACAACATTTGAAATGAACTCAGATTCTTTTTTTTACTGTATTTTTCCTCTTATTACATTTCTTTCAGTCTCAGAGGAAACAGTCGCTACCAAGTGACTCAAACAGGGAGTGTGCGGCAAGGACAGAATTGGGACAAGCACAGCAAATAACAAACTACAAACACCTGCACCGGCACAATGTGCCTCTCTCTCTTCCGAGCGCCTGAAATGTTTCGACATGCACCTGATGGCACATGCTTCTGTGAAGTGCCCGTTCTCCAAATCCAACATCTTGCACGTCCCTCTGTTGACGCACCTTTTAGCAGCCGCTATACATCAGCAAAGGTGCTGCGATAGCCGTGGCAGCGAGGATGCTGAGGGGAGGCGGATTTGCATATGAAACGGCAGGATGCAGATGATCTCTTCTGGGAGCCCAGACCGCACTGCCAAAGGGGAGCAAAAGAAGGGTTGTTGGGGGGAGGGCTGCCGAGCCGCACACTAGGCGAGTTGGGTATTTACACTTCAAACAGCATCGTCTCAAAGAGGAGAGAGTGCGAGGAAGAAAAATAGAGAGAGACATGGGTTGAAAGAGAGTTAGGGGAAAGCCTTTCTTTTGGATCGTATTCAGGCAGTTGGTCCCAACAAAACACCCACTATGTGCAAAACTTTCCCTTTGTTTTACTTGGCAGTGACAATGACTCTATTTTCCTCCCGTCTGCTGTCTCAGAGCTTGCGGGAGTTTGTCACCACTTGTTAGACTAAATACCTCTATTATGGTTGTCAGTGGAGCTCTTTGAAAGGTGGGGGAGATATGTAGCAGTGGCGCATCCCATCTTGACATCGTCTTTGATGGCTGTGCTTGCATTACTGATGAAGATCTTCTAGAATCTGAGACCTTTGTCCCATTTAATCATTACAAAATAAACCCTACTACAAATACTAGCCGTGCTGGTCAACGCCGCATGTCCAGTTCTGCGCATTAATGGATTTTGCTGTGCATGGAATTGGCAGACCTCTCTTAGGTAGTATTTGCCTCCTGTTTAGTTCCTAAGCTGTGCTGATGAATGTGAAGCTCCTGGCTTTCTTCCCAGACTGTGAAAGTCAGGGTCATTTCCAGCCCATCGGCGCCACGCATGGGCGGCTCTGCATCAGCAGTGAGGGGTCAGCTCCGACAGATGCTAAATGGAGAGCTGAGGAACAGAGTCACAAGGCCAGGAACAAACAAAATCCCATGAAATATGGCAGAGCCAGGCGAAGCTGTTAGCTCTTCACCAAATATGTAATTAATCTGCATGTGTCCTTGATTGTGTAGCTTCAAATATTGGCTTCACCCAATTAAGCACACTTCCCTACTATTTAGTAGTAGGCAAAAACGGTAGTATGTCCGAAATCACAGTTCATTAAACATTAGGCAAAAAGTGTCTACAGTTGCAATCAAAATTGTTCAACCCCCTTGACCTGCAAGATTTTTTTTACGAAAACAATTCAACAAAGGCATTAGTACACTATTAGAGAAAGTTTATTAATACACATTTATGCCATGTTCTGTCTGCATACTCGATTCTGATTGGCTGGCAGGTGTTGATTAAATTTGTTTAACCCCACAGGTAGTTCCAGGTCAGTTTAATCACGTTCTATATTAATGTGCTTCCTATAAACATTGGTAACCATAGTAACATACAGTTACGGTTGATACAGACGAAAATAACCGTCATTTTTATCGTTCCGGTCAAATATTGCAGCGCAAATATTATTAACATCTTTAATATGTGAATACTGGCAAATGACCATTGCGTAAATGGGATAATCAACGGCTAGCTGTGCATTAAACGATTTGAATGCACTTCACGGAGGCAACCACCCTCCGCTATGCGTCGGGCGGTTCTTCGCCTCCACGTCGTGCATTCAAATCGTTTAATGCACAGCTAGCCATTGATTATCCCTTACTTGAGTAATTATAAGAATGTAAACTTGATGAATAATGAAAAAAAAAAAAAAAAATCAAACTGGCTCTAAACAATTCATGTTCAAAATTATTCAACTCCCAAAAGTCAAAATTGGTGCAGAGTCTTTTATTGTTTAAAACCACCAATAAACACTGGGTTGCTTAGAAACTTTTGTCACATCTCTACTGCAATATTGTCCCATCACCTGAAAAAGCTTTCAGATCACTGATCATATTTGGCTTTCATATTGACACTGCTTTCTACAAATTGATTTTTTTTTTTTTTTTTTTTTTTTTTATCAACGAGAATTAAATCTGGAAACTTAAAAATCCACTCAAGAACATTCTACGACCGATCCCTGGACCAAGCATAAACAGATTTGTATGTATACTTTGGGATGATTGTCCTGCAGGAAAGTCCATTGATCATCATCTTCAGTCTTTGCACCAAATTGACCACAATTCTTGCCAAAATTGCCTGATACTTCAAAGAATCCTTGATGACCTTCATACAGTCATGATTTCCACTTCCTGCAACAGTAAAACAACCCCATAACAAGACTGGTTCTCCTCCATGTTTGACCATTTAGATGGTGTTCTTCTGCTTCATTAGCTTAGCCTTTTTTGAATCAGACATACGCTGATTCATGGGTCCAAAAAGTTCTAGTTGGGTCATATCACTCCATGCCAGCCTTTTATGTTCTTCTTGGACAGTGGCATTCAGCATGATGCCCCAACATGAAGGCCATACTTATAGTTGTGTTCTTATTATAATCTGCATTGATTTTTTTTTCCCCTCCTTTTATCGGGTCATCTTTCAAGTCTTTGGCAGTCTAATGACAAAGCAAATAACAGGTTTTAAATGTCTTTGCAAATTTATTAAAGATAAAAAAAAAAAAAAAAAAAACTTTAATGATTCCATTGCATAAGTATTCATACCCTTATCTGGGACAGTTGAAATTCATCTCAGGAGCATACATTTTGCTTGTAAATGTTACCACACTTAGAGTGACATTAACCTGCAGCAAATTCAATTGAATGGGTATGATTTGTAAAGGCACACATGTCTTAATACAAGGACTATCAGCTGAAAATGCATATTAGAGCTAAGACCAAGCCCTGAGGTAAAAAAACAAAAAAAACAAAACCTGCCTGTATAGCTCAGATACAGGATTGCATCAAATCACACATCTGGGGAAGAGTTCAGAAAAAGAAGAAAAAAAAAAGAGAAATATGCTGCATTGAAGGTTCAGAGAAGCATGTAGCCTCTATTATCCATAATGGAAGACATCTGGGACAACCAGGACTCTTCCTAGAGCTGGCCTCCTGGCAAAACTGATCAACTGATGGAGAAGGGCTTTGGTTATAGTGGTGACCAACAACATGATGGTTACTCTAGTTGAGCTCCATGATCATATGTGGAGATAGGAGAAACCTACAGAAGGACAAACATCACTGCAACACTCTACCGATCTGGGCTTTATAACGGCGTAGCCAAACTCAATCCTCTCATCAGTAAAGACACACTTGGAATTTGAAAAACAGTACTTAAAGGACCCTCAAACTCTGAGAAATAAGATTCGCTGGTCTAATGAAGCATCATATTTGAAGGAAACCAGGCACTGCTATCATACCAAAAGTAAAGTGTGCTAGTAGCAGCCTCATGTGGGGGCTGTGGGGCTGTTTTTCAGCGGCAGGGACTGAGGGACTCATCAGAGTAGAAGACAAGCTCAATGCACCAAAATATAGAGATAGCCTTAATGAAAACCCAGTCCAGAGCATTCAGAACCTCAGACTGGGCAGAATGTTCGGTTTCACTTTATTTTGATGGTCCCTTTAACACATTCTATTGACTATAAGTAATGTTGCACCTACATTTCTACTGACTCTCATTAGAGTGTTAGTAGTGTATTAGTTGACTGGTAGGGTTAGGGTTAGATTAAGTTGACACATTCTTGCAAAATTACTTATAGTCAGTAGAATATCTGTTGGGAGACCAACACAATAAGGAGTCACAATAAAGTCTACTAATACTCTTATGAGAGTTTATTGACATGTAGTTGCAACATTACTTAGTGTCAACAGAATGTTCAAAAGGGACCATCAAAATAAAGTGTTACCGAATGTTCACCTTGCAAAAGGACAATGACCCTAAGCACACAGCAAGCGTGTGTGCTTACAGACAACTCTGTGAATGTCCTTGAGTGGCCCGGCCACAGTCTGGGATTGAACCCAATCAAATATTTCTGGAGAAACCTGAAAATGTCCATATGCCCCCATCCAACCTGTTAGAGCGTGAGAGGTGAAGAGGCGAGGAGAAGAATGGCCGATAATTGCCAAATGATGATGTGCAAAGCTTGTTTCATCATACAGAAAAAGATTTGAGGCTATAATAGGGATGTTCATTTTAACCGTTTAACCGTTAACCGACCGATAAGAATTTTGACCGATTAATACAATCAGTTAAACGGTTTAAAGTCACTTTATTTCTTTATTTTTCAGTAATTTATCAAAGTATTTTAAAAGGTTTGCTGCATGGTTAAAATAAGCTACGCGTAGGCTATATATATATATATATATATATATAAATAAAATAAAAAAAATATGTTTTTTTAGAGCGAGAGAGAGAAAAAAACATAAGTCTCCCTATTAGTCGCATTTTAGTATTTCATTCAGAAATAGGCCGACGCGAATTAAAAACATTATAATAAACACTGTAAACATATAGGCTATTTTAGTTCCCATCACTCCTCAACAAATCCTTTCAATTATCAGGAGGCTATTTAGAAAAGAACAAGAATTAAAAGTGTAAGAAGCTATAGGCCTAGCTATGTAAACGACAAACCAAAACGAATTCATTTAGGCTCAAACGAAACTGAAACCAATGTTGGGTCTCTCATTCAAACAAAATCAAATGTTTCCGTATTTGTGATGTATTTGAATGCCAAATATTATTTACCTTTTTATGTAGCCTTGGCCTACTTCACTCGCGTTCCAATATCCACGTAAAACAAAACGTTTTGCATAACTTCATGGCGGTACGGTGATAACGCTTAACGGCACAGGTTTTACTACACATTTAAACTGAGCAGTGTGTTTGTTTGTTTGTTTTTTCTCCATATGTTTGACTGATTGTTTTTTATAATGATAATGAACAGGCTGCATTGTCAAGGTAGAATGCTTAACTGTGTGCGCGCATGCGGCGCAGGAGCGTGATGTGATGCTATGGTGACCATGTGAATCCTCACGTTCTGTTGTTTGCTGCTTTTTGCGCATGTAAAATCAATCCCCAGAAAACAAATATTAGTATTTTTAACGGGTCACAGACACTTATTCTTGCTAATTTAACTCAGTTCTAATTTAAAATAATCTTGTCGGTTAACGGTTAATAATTGGTTAACGAGTGTCGGTTGGGAAAAATAACTGATATGAACATCCCTAGGCTATAAAAGTGCTTCAGCTAAGGTCTGAGGTAAGGGTTTCAATACTTATGCAATGTACTTATTTCATTTTTTATTTTTTCAGAAGTTTACAAAGTTGTGACAGTTCTGTTTTTGCTTTACCATTATGGTGTATGAAGTGTAGATTGATGTCGGAAAAAAAAAAAAAAAAGTAATTAAAGCAGTTTGACATAAAGCTGCAACATAACAAAATGTGAAAAAAACTGAAGGGGTTTGAATACTTTCACAAAGCACTGTATATGTACTCAAAAATATTACATTATATATTGACATTATCACTTTTAATATTCCAGTGTTACAGTGTTATAGATGTAATTTTTATAGCTTCAGAAAATCTTGTATTTGTAAAGTACTGCAGTCTCTGGAGGGTTGAATAATTTTGATTGCAACTATAGACAAACTACTGCTTGTGTTGAGATCAGGCTTGGGCAAAACTTTAGGTACTAATATGTACCTTTATGCTACTAGGGTTAAATAAGGTAAAAATGTGTACTTTTTATAAGGGTACCATCCCGGCAGTGATATCTGGTTCACGATTGAATTGTTCTTATCAACCGGTTCTTTTAAGTGAACTTGATGAACCAGTTCACCAAATCAGACTGAACCATCTGAAACAGTTCACAGCTTGAGCCAGCACAGATCTACAAGTTACTTCAGACGGGACTAACAATCACTCTGACTCAAATTGAGCCAGTAAACTAAGTACTGTATATGATCCTATGATGGGTTTTGCCAACTCATTGGTTTGAACAAGTTCATTGAAACAAAATTAATAATCAGTTTACTGAAATTAATCAAATTTCCCATCAGTATATTCCAGTGACATCTTTTGTTCCTTTATTTATTTATTTTTATTGTATTTATTTATTTATTTATTTTATTTTATTTATTTTTTTCTGAGTGATAATACAACCACATGATGGAATTAAGATTATCTGGACTTTCCATGAACAAATGACTAAAAAGCATGCATAGACATCGCACAGCATTTGCCTTACAAACACAAGTGTCCACTATTTGTATGACCTATTACTTCAATCACATAGCAAGTTTTATTTATTTATTTATTTATTTTTTGAATGAACAGCTATTCAAGTGCTTCATTGCCCTGTCAACAGTGGCCATTTATCATCTCCATGAATGGTCCACAAATTGTCCTTAAATTGGCAAAACAGGTAAAATCAAACAAATAAGGCAAACATTACTATATAACTGATTTATGAAGCCTCAATGGGGACTATGCATACGGCCCTTGCACTGCAGCTCTGTCCCGTACACCGGCACAGATGAACATAAACAGATAGGTTAACAAACAAAAAAATAATTGAATAAATACATGACTGTGTATGATTTATGTCTATGAAACGAAGCGGAGCAGCTGTAAATGTTAAACTGCAATGACAGCAAGTTCCTTAGTGGATGACAAGCATTTATCGATTTTCATGTTTTCCACTAAATTATTTATGCCTCTTGTACTCTCCAGTTAATGGAAACCGCCTGACACCTCTAGTCCTTGGAGACGACCACAGAAAGAGGAGCGGGTGACAGCAAAGGGTTCGGAGGGGGTCTACAAGCCTGGGAGATTGACCCCCTCTGTGTGGAGGTTGTAGGAAAGGTGGAGGCTATTGGCTGTGGTGTGTAGAAACACAATAGAGGAATGAGTCACCATTAGGGTCTCCGGCCTCCTTTGCGATGACTACTACTCAAGTAATGAGAAGTGACTTGGGAGGTAATGCATTGTGTCAGCAGTGAAGGGTTCAGCTCCCAGTGGCACTGGTGTTGTTGGTGGGATTTGACTGCTTGGCTAACCTTCCTAGTACCAGCAAAATCGTCTTCCAAACTCAGCTCAACAAACTTTTAAGATTGGAGGAAGAAATGAGATGGCTTTCAAAGTAAAAGCCCTAAGGAGATTTGTATTACCTAGAAGTAACAAATTTGTGATCCAGTGATTTCGGCTCAGAAGAGCTCATTGTAGCAGTCTAGTACCTCGTAAACACAACTTTGTTTCTTGGTGGACTGATAAAAACCTGTGCAGCTCGACTTCCAGATGTTGCATGGCAGTTGGATATTATTACTGAAGCTTATATGATTTTGGCAAGCATTTGCGAGTTTCTATATTATACAATTGTTGGCATACAGTAAGAAGAATAAGGGAAACAATGAATGGTTGTAACACTTTTTGCTTTAATGTTTGCAATTCAGTGGTTAGAGTGGAAAATTTGACACAATTTTAGAACATTTATCCACCACAAAATAATGTTGTATACAAAATACTGTTAACACTCTCATGGCAATTTGTAACTATTTTACAATTTGTTGACTTGGTGGCTTATTCATGCAATCTTATTTGTACGTGAGCTTAAGCTCAACTGAAGGTTAGGTTTAGGTTAGGTTAGGGTGGGGAGTATGGCTTGGGATGAAATAATGGATGAACCACATTTGTTTTCAACTCGTTTTTTTTTTTTGTCTTGAGCAAGAGACTGTATGACATTCACATTATACGTTTTTACTGATTTTTACGTAGAGAGGGTGACAGCGCACCACATTAAAATAAATAAATAATCATTCATGTTTTCATAACCGCTGGCCAAACTCAAAAACTAAATTAAAATTAAAACTTCTTTGAGAGCATTGGGTGTTTCGGGGCCCTACGCAGCTTGTGTATTCTGTGTATAAGGAGGATCGGCTCTGCAGACAACACCAACTAAGTTAGGTTGCAGTCCCTTTACGGATGCAATATTCAGACCGAACTGAAACAGTGATTGAATTCTCTTAGCAAACGTGTAAAGTATGGATTTAAAGATATAGATTGCAAGATTGTTATCTTGCTTATTTTGCTCAAGAGCTTGATCGGTTTAAGTCCATATGTTGTACTAACAGAAAACTATGCTTTTAATCACTGGTCAAGAGCTGTAGTTCCAACCACACTACTTTGTAATGCTGTTTGTGAATGCTCATTAAAACTATGGCTTTGGAAAACACCAAATCGCTGAACTTCTGTATGTCGGTAACGATTGAACTTTGTTCATACCAAACCTCTGGCTTTTGATTGCAGACTTTGGTACCTTGAGATATTTGAATAGTTTGAGACGTGATATTGCAAGGGTCATTAACTAATGAGGAAAAAGAAGAAGGACGTTTGAGCAAAAGATCTATATTTACTGTCAAACTAATCGAATTGCCATCTAGGAGAAACAAATTATAGGTTTTGATTAAAATATATAATTTGTCATCTTTGTTTTGTATGAAAGAAATTAGAAGTAGTTGAAGACTGATATAGTTGTAATCTTATAATTTACAATGTAAACACAGCAACACATTCCTATCAAACAAACCTCTAATCAAACCCTCTTACAGTGTTTTATTGACTGACCAGTATATCAGCCCTTGCTAATTGATTGAAACAAGTGTTAATCCTCAGAAAATGCAATGGTCCAAAGCCCAACAGATATGCACTACAATACAAATGAGACCAATTAACAAAACAGATTGCAATCCATGATTAGATATTGTGCTCTTGAACACCTAGACAACATTAGAAATGTACAGGCAGCTCAAACCACTTAACTATGTGAACACTCTTATGGATTCTCATTAACAGGAAAGACCTCACATCTGGGCTGGGGCTTTAAATAATCTTAATGGAGGAGAAACTTGTGCATGGCCACAGGGAAATGTAATAAATATCATGTATTTATTTATTTATTTTATTTTTTTTTTCAGGAAGGAGTGATGTGAGGTACTGCTATTATACATTATTATTAATAATTAATCTCTCGTATATTACATGATACACCTCCTAAAGCATATACAGGACATGTTATTCTGACAAGCTAAATGTAAAATATTTAAATGTTTTATATAACACAATTTCAACTGCTTATGCATAATGCATTGTAGATTCTTTGCATAACATGACTTTTCAGCAGTTACAGAATTATGGCTAAAGCCAGTTTATAAAATGGATAGTTATGTTCCTAGATGTAGATTTGCCACTACAGAAAAATAAATAAATAAATATTAATTAAAAATAAATTGATAACTAGAAACATATTTTTAGATCAAATCTCCTCAAATTCAATCTTTTGTTTTTGGACCCAATTACCTCTCATGGATCAGCAAAATTATGTGGTGCATGCAGACAAGAAAAGTGCCTGTGGTGGTGTTTGTTCCTATTTAACTTTTTGGCAGGAAAAAATAAGTGTCAAGGATATCAGTTAGGCTTAGAAACCACTGAAGGATTTTGATTTTCAATGGGAAAATGTATGTTTTTTTCCACAGTTGTGATCTTTGATAGATCCTCTTTCTATGTTTCAGTAACTCCTTCTAAAACTACTGGGGTGTTTGTCTGATAGCTGCAGGAATGGCTAATGAACAGAAAGCTAATCTTGTGACACAACCTTCATTTTGTTTCGTAGCAGTGAACAGCAGGCTGTCTTAGCCACTGAGGTGCACTGCCTTTTCTAGAGCACGTAATCCCTCAGGCGAAAGAGCCTTTGGGGTATTTGAATGTTTTAATTTCCATATATATTTAATGTTGCCGTCTGACACACTTTTCCTTTCTCTGTTTCGTGACTCACCAATAAGCATTCCACAAAGAAATTCCAAATATAAGTTAGCTACACACAGAAGTCACTCTGTGGCATTCTGGCCTTACAAGAACTCCATAACCTAGTTTTTGCAAATGCAAATACAACTATGGTCTTTATGTAGTTCAAGACATAAATGAAGGGACTTAGACGATCAAAAGACAGGCCTAATGCCTCTGTTTTGTTATACAGTATGGGGGTGAGAAGAAGCAAAGCTAAGTATTTTGTTTTGATAAATCAGTTTTTAAAGTATTTAGTAAAAAGCCATTGAATAGACGCTGGCTTGCGTTGAATAGCAGCTGGACAGAGAGCAAAATATTTTTTGAATATGTTTTGAACAGCATGAACTTTTAGTTTGCATGTCTACTAAACCTAATAATGAAAAAAAAAATAAAAATAGCACAGGCACAATGCAAAAATGTGTTTTGCATTATTTTGCCGTTGTTGTGTGAAATGATTTCATGAATAGTACCACATAATTTTTGCAGTGCGCAAAGTGGCCTGGTCATTTTTGGCTCTAGGAATTTATTGAATACACTGGACAAGAGCTGACCTCAAACGAGGGCAGAACTGCATACAGATATGTGGATTGGTTGGCTGATCAAAAATAATGACCTCAAGAGGAACGCTATAATGAGTAGGAACACTTTTCCCTATCGGAACATGCCACGCATGGCTGAACGCATTCGTATGCTGCCCAGACTTGTAAGACACAGAGTTCCTCTGCAGAGGCAAATCCAACAAACATGAAGTTAGTGGATACTAGAAGAGAATCTCAAGGACACAGAGACAAATCTAAAGGCTGTTAACCTCAGCGGAAGTACTGGAGGTGTTGATAATCAATCTAAATGGTATGTTCTGTCTGTTTTATACTATAGAATATTTTGATGATACCATTCACCTCAGTTGCAACATTCACACAAAATGGAAGATATAAATACAAATCTAAATTCAGAAATTCAAAATTACAACTAAATATACATTAGATCACAGGGAACATACTTTGTCACTTTGGATGAAAGAGTCTACTAAATGAATAAACATATGGAATGCAAGATTTGTTTTCTCAGAAGTAAATACCAGTGCTTGTTAAAGAATAGTGCCATGAAACCAACAGTGAACCTATTTACTTACTACACTTACTGTGCATGATTCATGATACATACTGTATTATTGCAAACACTCCACTCGCAGACCAGTCAGTTTCTGGTGTATATATATATATATATATATATATATATATAAAGTGTCAGCCTACAGGTAAATATTAAGTTTCACTCAGATACAATTAATAAAAAATAAAAAAATAAAAAAATGCCAACACCAACAACATTATTTCTTATGGGTTAAATTTGGTAAATTTTGGTAGATTTGAACATTTTCTGGTGTGTATATATATATATATATATATACCTGAAAATGGTATATATATTTACCATTTACCACTTTACAATAAATACTTAATATTAATATTATCTGCAAACTATAATATTGTCTACACAAAATTTGACTGGACATAAAGGGATTTAAGCTAAATTATTTGGATAAACTTGCAGAAAAAAAGAAAAAAAGAATAAAGGCATACTGTTGCCTTGTAAGCTCTGTAATAACAAATTACTGCCAAGATTCAATAGTTGATCTTTAACCTTTGCAAAAACTACACTCAAAGTAAAAGGTCTCGGTGGCGTAGTGTTGTGTATATCAGATTCAATGTCACAAGGTTCAAGAGTTGAGTAACATCCTCTCTGGATATGAGAATGTTGCCTTTGGCAAACTCACCCAATGACATGAGGATGCTCGGTGGTGAGGAGAGCAAGCGGTGGCTTGTCCCTCTCGATGAGCCAGACAGTGTATCGTCCACTCTGCCTGGGGTGCAAAAACACTGTGATATCCAGACCACAGGGCCGATGGGTGGCACGTAGCCAAGGGCTCAGAACCCATGGCCCCGTCAGAGCTGAGCCATTCACTGTGAGAAACCTCCCTGGAGAAACAAACAAAGAGAAAGATACATTTATGTCAAAGAGCAAAAGACTTCAAAATCTCCACTTGTTCCACCAGCTATATACCAACATTTTATTCCTCAGATTTTAATGTTTTTGAAATTGAGTTCTCAGCTATGTAGAAATATATTTTTATCTGTTGACTTTCCTAAAATTGGACCCACTTTACATTAAGTATCTTTAACTAATGTGATCATCTGATACAATGCACTTATTGTGTACATAATATATGTATTTATATTTTAAACTAATTATAAGTGTAATTATACAATTAAGTACTGAGTAATATATATATATATATATATATATATATATATATATATATATATTATTGTCACGGTTATGGTGCGGGAAGGATGCAGGAGACTCGAGGTAGGTAAATACTTTGTTTATTAACATAAACTTCTTAACAAAGTCAGATGGGTAACACCACGGAAATAGACGAGTGAACAGACAAAGACTCAGGGAGAACTCAGGAATTATAAACACACGGGAAGTAATCAGGGAGAACAGAATCAGGTGAGGAGTAATCAAGGAAATAATCAAATTAATTTAACAGGAACAGGAAAATAATCAAATAAGGAAACTCAGGAAGGACAGGGAAAAAAACAAACATCAAAGAGTACATACATACAAATATTGACATAAAATAACACAATACAAAAATATATATATATATAGTATATCATATAATGTAGTCTTATTACATGCTAAATTAGATGCAGAATGTTTAAGTTTATCTTTAAAATTATAATTTTAGACTTCAACTTTAAAATCCGAGCACAATCTGAGACATGAAGATTTCGGAAACTCTAGAGGACATGCTGGGGACATTTTCTCAGGAGAAAGGTTTGAGATGCTGGAGACATTGGAATAAGTCTCAATTTGCTCTTCATTTAATCTCATTATTGCATAGGCGAAACAGTTCAAAATATTAAAGTTATTCTGTCTTTGATTTTATATTCCAGTGGTGAGCACTTTTAGAGAAAATAAACTTTTGTGAAAATAAATTTTTCAGAGCACACCATAAAACAAATAAAACAAAAACTAGTGGTACTGATACGCAAAAATTTACTTGGGCATGCATATGATACAAAATTTGTTGGCGTGCATATGATACGCACATCCCCCACAACCCTAATGCTACCCATTGTGTAGCATATACGCACCAAAGTCAATTTTTGCATATCAATACCACAAGTTTTTGTTTTTATTTGGCATACTATTTATATACAATTTCATGAGATCGGGTTGATTTTTCAACATATGTCAAATCTGATTTCAATGAATTAGTTTATTTCGCTCAAACCAGGCAATTATTATTATTATTAGTAGTATATATTTATTTATTATTATGTTTTTTATATATCTTTCAGGTTGGTCTAGTAAAGATTTGGCAATAATGCAACAAGGTTTTTAAAGCAAAAAGGCAAGATTTTCTTTTATACAGATGTCCTCTTTGCAATCTCTCCCATACATTTTTAACAAGTGGCCTGTTTCCTCTTCATACCATCTCTGTACACTTCTCAGAGTGTCTGCGGGTATCTGGATCGTAAGAGTATGTGTGAAAGTGAAATTCGCAGCTCCGTGGCCCAGGCAGCCGACAGTGAGCCCATGTAGAGCCAAAATAGATGAGTGAGGGGGGAAAATGACAACACACCAGAGGAAAACGAAATAAATAATGAAAGAGAGGAGAGAAATCAAAGCTCTGTCTGTGGGCTTTGATTTAGAGTCCTCCCTCTCAACAGCCTCATTCAGCTCCCTCAATCAGGAAATTTTCCACAGGGCCAGAGCACGGAAAAAGACAAAAGAGACCTTCTTTTGATAGAAAGGGAATGAAAACAGCATCAGGGAAAAAAAAAAAAAAAAAGATGGAGGAAAAATGTCCCGGAATGTAGCATTTTCATTATTCACAGAGTTATCTGTATCCGGCAAGGAGCTGTTATAGTATCATATTTTTTGGGTTTGGTTTACATTAGGGGTGTCGCAGCATTCTAGAGAAATTGAGATGAATACACATCAGTTACTTAATGGCTGAGAACATGAAATAATTCTCTAAATATTACAGATTTATTAACACAAGAAAAGCATTCCTTATAAATAAAAAAATTGTCTGCTTTTTTCCTTCTTAAAATGATTTTACGTATGTATAAATTATACATAAATGTACAAAACCGTTACATAATTTTCATAGCCATAAATAAATACATACATACATACATACATACATAAATACATCTTTTAATGCTTAAAGGTATTAAAGTCTAAAGCAAAATGGCTTTCGCAATCCCCTGATTGTTCAGAATTCTTTAGGCATATCTTAAACATGCTGTGCATTTGAAAAGAGGTAAGTAATAATAGAGCGCCTGTTTCTGTAACTGACTACAGGGTACTTGAGGCTTTGATTTCTGTTAAAAGCTGTATTATTAAACAGATTTGTTCTCTCCTTTTTAACTGTGCCTTAAAATTCAATGGACTGTATCAAGTTCAAATATGGTCACAGCAGGGGTTGTGCTAACTTCTTCTCATTTAGAAATTCAACTAAGCATGTAATTTGACTAAGGCTTCCTTAACTTTTGAATACGACTTTAGCCCAGTGCTGAAAGCTGTACAAAACCAAACACTTGCTGCTCACTGATTGACAGCAATTTGCCATGCCTTACTTGAAAAATCTTAGTGCTGTGTGCTTTGAAGAAGTGTATGGATCAAATTTTGGCCTGTAGGCATGCGTTTTGGCCAGCAGCTGTGGATGGTGAACAAACCAAAGCTGCAGCTTTCTGAAAGTCCAAACCTTAATTGCTAAAACATATTCAACACTGCTTATGTAACATTCAAAAGTAATGTTTTAAGATCCCCAGCCAGAATGAATCCACATGAAACATAACATTATACAGTAGATGGTGTTCTGAGTTTCAGGACACAGTATTAATTAATTTATTAAATAACATTAAATAACATTTTGGTGTTTAGCTAGTGAGTAATCCTTCAGAGTTCCTCCATTTTATGCTCAGTGCATCCAGTTATCCAGCTACAGTAGTCTTTATTTTTTTTCATAGTGAAGTCATCAGAACAGCAAAGAATGTTACACTTTATTTGAAGGTGTCCTTGTTACAGTGTAAATATACATTTAAGTACTGAGTAATATTAATGAACTGCATGCATTTACTATATGGTAAGGGTTTGGATTAGTGTTTGGCATAGGGTTACTTGCATGGAATTATGCATACTTTATTGTTATTATAATAGTAAGCACATGTAATGTGTAACAAGGGCACCTTAAAATAAAGTGTTACCAAATAATGTTCTTGTACACTCTCAGAAGAAGAAAAAAAAGTATAGTCATTGTTAGATTGTAACAAAATACAAACTGTAAATTGTAACAAACAGAACTTTGTCTACATCTATTTACACTTGCAATCATTTTTTGACTACACGATAGACTATAGTGCAATAACACAATTACAATAAACCCATGTCTTGAATCGCTCAAGTATAAATGTTCTAGTGCTGTGGAATAAGGGATGTACTGGCTTCACTGACCACAGAACTGATTAAAGCTTTCAGTGCTTCTTCAATTTTTCAATTAAAGTGTGACTCTTAAATATAACGTTAGCTAAGAAACCAGGAACTTTCAAAGTGTGATATGTATTGTGTGATAATTAAACACTTCTTTGACAAATGCGACGGTCATTAGCTAAATATACACGGATATTCAAAAAACTGCTCACTGAGGTTCTTTCTTTCCACGGGGACTTTCTTTAGGACTTGATGGCTCGGCTCGCACACCCGCAGCAGTGAATCAGTCTCAGTTCAGTGCACACATCTGGAGTATGGAGGGCATGTATGACGCAGTTGAATGCTTTTCAATTTTTTTATTGAACGTGCACCCATGACTGCCTTACAAATCAAGATAACTTTTCAGTTAAAAACAGCAGTGAAGCGACATGTAGCTATATGGTTCATTACATGAAGACATACGCCATTTTAATCAATTAGCTGTATGCAGTACATTTTCATAAGTGTTCATTTAGGATCAGAGGTACACTGTATAAAAAATTATAATACATCTTAGGTCTCTGCATTAGAAATCATCTTTACCATTTGATCTGCTGTTTGACAACAAAATTGTTATTATTATTATTATTATTATTATTATTATTATTATTATTATTATTATTATTATTATTATTATTATTATTATTATTGTGGTTGTTTATTTACAAAAATGTATTTTAAAACAAAACATGTTTATTAACCTTTAAGCCTTTTCTTGAGATCAAAGTGGAAATGTTCTATAAATTTCAAGTCATGAACATTCCCGATAATATTACAAATTTTTAACTTCTGCAATCTGTTTTTATGATTTAATGTGTTCATATTATTGTAACTAATTAATTAATTAGTTCATTCATTCATTCATTAGTTTATTCGGTCGTTCATTCAGTCAAAACTTAATCAAACCAAACTGTTTGGATTTTTATTTTTTTTCTTGATATTTCTTGATCAAGACAGACAAAAACAAACAAACAAACAATCAAACAAACAAACAAACAAACATCCTGAAATTGTTACAAATGTCAAAAGACATGTAAAAGATACAAATATGCACCTGATATCAACAATAGTGTGATATTAGTGGTGCACAAATGTACAAAGATAGTTCAATAAAAACCTTACGTGGAATTAGACTAAGCATTAGTTATACATACCTTATCAAAATACATTCCCATAATTTGTTTGCATATCTTTGTCTCTTTTAAACTGTAAACTTGCACATAATGAACTTACAAGGCTCTGAGACATGCACAATTTACAAATGTGTTGTACTACTTGCATAATAATGCTTTTGGGAAACATACCATAGAGATACCAAGTACAGCTTTAGTGTTATCAAAGATTCTACTAAGTGCTTTGGGAAACTCTGCCCACATCTTTTTACCAGTAACTAGTCTAAATCCACAAAAGAGGAAGTTTTACGGTTTTGGAATACAGAGCAGTGCCTAGACCTACATTTACTTTTCACTGACTTCTGGGAGGTTAACCAAACGAAGAGCAAGAAGTGAGAAACATGAAATTCAAAGATGGGGATGAATTGAAACACTGTCAGTGAAGTTAAAGCCGCTGTATAAAAACAGCATGGTCAAAGCCCATGACCCGGTCCCATTTGCATGATTCAAAATACTCTCAAGATAGTCTGCCACCCAGAACAGAGGTAATTCTAGCTCATTTCTGCAGCCCACACACACTTTCAGCCACTCTGGGTTAAACATCAAATAGCTCTAAAACTGATGAGGACAGACCATTAATGCATTGGAGGAAAAAAAACAAAAAAATAACAACAAAAAAACATATACTTGTTACAGTAAAAGGGTAAACATTCCTGTGTACAAAATGGAAAAAAAAATAATGCAAATTGTTTGCAAAAGCTGTTGACTTTGAGCTGAGAACTTTAAAGTTCAAATGAGGATGGTTATAGAACTTGGTCTGCGACTACACTTTTCAACACACCTTAGTGACAAATTCATATTTATCACAGGTTAGAGACCAAACAATTTACTTACCATTGCTCTCAACAAGATCACATAGAGAACTTGCTTCTTAAATGTTGGCTACACAGCAGGAGACAAACATTCTGCACTCTTAGAAATTCTAACAATGGAAACATTCACTTCAGTGAATACCAACCCAGTCACTTTTCCTCAATCCTGGTGAACAGCAGGAAAAGCAGTAAACAATTTTAATGTATCTCCCAACTCCTTTACAAAAACAATTTGTTTCTCCCTATTTTTCACTTCTGTCTTTATTTCAAATTACTATTATATATCATATTGTTTGTTTGTTTGTTTGTTTATTTATTTATTCATTGCAAATTACAATATAATATTAACGTGCTAAATAGCTGCATTTTTCTTCTTCTTCACGATTCTTGATGATTGCAACACAGAAACCTGCCAATGTCAGGAATTGTAAAAGTTTTTTTTTTTTTTTCCTCAATGTATGATTTCACTTTATTCAAGACCTCTCCAAATGAATCTGTCTGGTACTTCTAGAACAGTAATGATATTTCAGCCCATTTTAAATTATTATTATCCAATGAAAGGTTTTATTTATTTATTTATTTATTTATTATTATTATTATTATTATTATTATTATTATTATTATTATTATTATTATTATTATTATTATTATTATTATTATTATTATTATTATTATTTTCTAGCAAGATCTGGCAACACAGATGAGTCCATGTACACTGCATAGAATGTCTGTAAATGTGATTGTCACTACCTGAACTTTTCATGAGTTAAATAAAAAACTGTAATGCACTTGTCACTCCCATAAATTACTGATCTGTGTGTGTACAGAACAGGATAAGTAATAAACTAAAAAACAAATTTAGCTGCATTGTGTATGGCCTGTTTGGTTAGGGTTAGTAGAATAAGTTGATGTGTACTTGTTACCACAGAGGCTCACTTCCCATTTAACTAACCCTATCTGTCAGATTTACAAGCCTGCTTGTAAATATAATGGTCAGCAATTGTCAGGACTCAAGACTGCAGTCAGCAAAAATAAACATGATGTAACAATCAAATCAATGCCAGATCAAATAACATAGGCTTCTGAAGATCTTATCAGCCTAGCAGTAAATGAACACGACTGGTGAAAGGCAACGCATCTGGCGTTGCTCATTAAGCTAATAAGACAACACAGTGCTCTCTCAGCAACATGAGCACCTGTTTGTTTGATTCATTCTTTGTTTTCTTTGTTTTGACATTTCCTCAACTGACACCAGGAACTTTGATCTCCACTCAGCTCTCTGATGCCACAAAAAAGGCCATATTGAGAAGAACAAAGTGCAGCAGAGATGTTACAAAAACAGCTGGCCCTAAAAATCATCAAAAAATCTAGTTCTGTTGAAATATGTTGTCAGGAATACACACTATTATGTATTGTCCCTTTAAAATCAACAAGGTGGATGCATTTATAGTATGGCTTTATGTTTGAAAAATAAATAAATCAAGAAATCAAGAATAATACAGCTAAAGAAAAACAAACAAACAAACAAACAAACAAAACAAAAAAAAAAATATATATATATATATATATTAGTGGTGGGCATAGATTAATTTTTTTTTTTAATCTAGATTAATCTCACTGTAATCTTGGAATTAATCTAGATTAATCTAGATTAAAATGGCTCATTTGAATTCTGCCAAGTATCAGAATAAGTTCACTACTAGTAGTAAACAACTAGCAGTCATCAAAAAGCAAACATAATATGGTGGTAATTCGTGGTGTAGTGGTAATTAATAGGCTAATTAATTAAATTAAATTATGTAATTTAATACATAAATTGTATTATTTGCGGTGTGGAATCATCCTATGAAGATTAAAGGACTAATTACCGGTTTTGGGGGGACATAAAAATAAAGGGGATTTAATATTGATAATAACATTGAAGACATTGTATGATTATTCCTTAAAGATAAGGTTTTAATAGTTTTAGTAGTAGTAGCTGCCCAATGTCTTCAAGTGAAACCGAACTTTTACTTTGACGGGTTGCCGTGAGGATAGTTTTTCTCAAATTAAAGTGACTCTCAGAGCAGTTCTGGAGATGTTGTTCATGTATTTATGTCATCATTTAGTGAGACGACAGACGTTAATATCGCCGCAAGCGTCACGCGAGCTTCTGTATGAGTAGTGAACAAACCTGTGCGTCTGCGCCATACATTGACACAGAGACACACAGAAGTCATATTTAAATAGACGTTTTGCGGCTTAATATTTACAAATAGGAGTGGGAGTGTGCTCACTTGTGTGTGTGTGTGTGTGTGTGTGTGTGTGTGTGTGTGTGTGTGTGTGTGTGAACCGGGGCGGAACTCCGCTGTGCGCGCGATACAGAGAGCGTGACCATGTAACGTAGAGACGGAAATGATTTGCAGTCGTGTAAATAAGATAAATAATATAAGGCTCGATGTGGTAATTTCACAGTAGACATACACACAGGTTCGAAGACTCGTTCTCGCCCCCTACAGTGCAGTTCGGCTAGGTATACATCCGCGCTAAAATATAAAGGTGAAAGTCATCATAGCTTGCGTAGTATAGACCCAGCTCCCAACCCAACTTTGAGAATAGATTAACGGCGATATTTTTTATCGCCCGATAAGAGTCTCACGTTAACGCAGCACGTTAACGCCGATAATATATATATACATATAATGTCTATTAATGTGTCTAAAATAGTTGCATATAAGATACTCAATTTACTTTGAAGTTCATTTCACTTATAAAATATTCTATTCACTAGATTATATAGCATGGAATTGTATCACACATACAGTGATAATACCATGAAAAGAATTTAAAAAGGCATCCAAGTTGAGATTGATTGATTGGTTGGTTGGATGTTTCCTTATGAGAGAAGAAAAATGGTTGCTTTTGTTGTTCAGATCTCTAGGATGCCATCAAAGACATATTCATTTCTAAAAATCAAAAGACAGCTATTGTTGACAGATATTGCCGCTTGAAGCATTTCAGTCTTTACTACATCAAAGACGAGGTCTCAAATTCAATTAGCTGTATTAATACATTCTGTCATTAGATAATTTGTGGAAACCCTACACCAAAAAAGAAAAACACATAAAATCATAATTAAGTCCAATGCCAATCTGTTTCCATTGTTTACAGCAGATTAATACAAATTAATACAATTATTTCCTGGGGAATTTTTAATATAGCATCTGTTTCAAGTCCATAGCAAGGCTGCGACTACATCACATCAATCAATTTGAATATTTGAAGTCCATATAGATCCCGCTGGGATGTGACTGACAGCGACCAGAACTGTTGTCAATGATTTGATGTTTCACAGCAGGACTACCCAGAATCCACTGCAACACTAGTGCTGATCAATGAAAAGTGTTATATTTATTTATTTGTTTTATGATCACAGTCTCCCTGCAATTCTCCCTCTCACTCAAAACAAACAAACACACTCATAAATGCATATAAACTAAATTATCAGGCACCTGGCAAGTAAATATAGTGCAGTAATATCCCGAACAATAGAGCTTCGAAGATTCATCACTGCGCTGTCTACAGAAATACAGCACTCTGAACTCAATTACTGTGGTTTCATTTGAACCCAGACCAGGTTCAACAAAATTAACATTTTATTAGCCATAGTATAGTTTATATATGTGCAATTATTTTGTTTTGTTTTGTAATGTATCATGAATGAACAAATAAATAAATAACTAAATATATAAATAAATACACAAACAAACAAACAAACAAACAAATAAATAAATAAATAAATAAATAAATAAATAAATAAATGTTATTATTATAATAGCACATCTCTTTTACAACTTGGTTTTTAATTATGTGTTAAATAGAAATCAAGTGTTTTTTTTTGTTTTGTTTTTCTCTATGGAAGTTTTAACATTATGTAGAGACATACGCATTATGAATCTGCCAATTTGGCATCCACAGTTATCACTTTCAACTCTCTTAATTAACTGTAATAATTATTTAACTTTTTAATAGTTAATTATAATTAATTGTTGCTCTCCACAACTTCTACATTTTCTAAAAATGGAAATGTGTTCCATTTCCTTTCAGCGTTTTAATAATGAAAGCAGAAATAATGTGTGATAGATTGGATTCCCACATCTCCCACTTAAGCACCACCAATCAGTGTCAACTGAAAAAGCTATAATTCTTTATCTCTGATAATCGAATTGCTCCCTCTCCTTTTGTCTCTATATTCCCAATATCGTTATTACCATAATTGCCTTGTAAAAAAGTTATTTCATAGAATGCGTTCAGACAAAACCGCAATATTTTTTGTATAAAGCAAATCATTCAAAGGTCACAAAGAATGTCAGAATTGTAAAAGAGCGAAAAGTAAAAGGTCAAGAAAACACACTGCAGCAAAAGGACAGGGGAAAAAAAAAGTTTGAAAAAATCATTGATATGTCATGAAAAAAATTCATAACACGTCCTCCATACAGTATGCCTGTGTAAAGCAGCTGTGCAGGAAATGTGACACATGTGACCGCACCATTTGAAATGAACACATAGCCTGGGAAAGTTTTTAAAGACAGATTCATTTAAAGCAGTTTCCTCCAATAATAGGAAAATAAAATGTTTTGAATGAGTTCATGGAGTTCAACCGTTATCTTTAGTTTGTGGTTTCTTTTTCAAATTGTAGATGTAGAAAGAAAGAAAGAAAAAAAAAATAATTGGATGAGAAATAAAATCAATAGGTAATATGCCTTCTTGGTTAGATTTCTGTGACATTATACGATGATGGGGATTTCTGAGAGGGGCCAAAGTTCTGCGCCACATTGATCGCAATAAGAAATTGAGAATAAAGACCTTTCTTTAACTGAATGACTGCGGATGAAAAATTTGCTTTATTAAAATATTGTGTTTAATGTTCCGCTCCTTTGCCCAGGCGTCTTTTGTCTTTTCGGTTGCTGGACAATGTGATTTATAGAAGTTCAATGAAAAACAAAGGCAAAAATGAACTGAGTCATGCAAGAGAAAATTATCCAGGCTCCATTTGCAGAATGAAATTGACTTCTGAAAATCGGCACGTGTACAACAAATATCAATGAGTTGACTGAATGAGCGTGTACTTGTGTGCGTTTTTGGCAGGTTGTCAAAGACGAGTGTAAATGGTCACAGCGGGTGTAATAAAGAACATGAAAGTGGTGGTGACAGGTAGTGCTGACCTGAAACCACTTTGATAAACAGGCAGAAAGAGACCTGATGGCGGTAAAATTATATAAACAAATCACTGGCTGTCTTTGTAGAGGAGACCAAAAAGAATTAATCCATAAATTAGCAAGACCCCCTCTGGCACAAACACCTTTGGCCTCCGCTAGTTTCCCGGCAGTGACAGATCTGTAGCCAGCTGAAAGTCCTGTTTAGGCCATTTATCCAGCGAAAGAAGCACAGAGCTACAAAAGAAATATGACTGGAGAGCTGTACCCCTCCTGAGTGGTGTTATTACCTGATTAGGTTACATTAAAAGCATGTAATAACTTCATTTGTGTCAAAAAAGACCCAACCTCTCTGTTCTGCTTTTCCTATTCGAGATTATCTTACAAATGCTCCATCCAGGGAGTTGAGAAGCAAAGGAATATTAATAAGACGGAGTGCTGGAGCTTACGAAACAGTATGAACTAACAAATTCACCAGTTTTAAGTCAAAAGATCTAGCCTTTACTAATTTGACACTAGCTAATGTTGTTTACACACAGAACACAATAAGTCCGCCGCTGGGCAAAAATGACAATATGAGTGATTTATTGGAATATATTTATATTAAAGCATGGATCATAAACAGTCATCCAAATAATGACATTTGCATGTCGTAGTGATGTGTGGGAGGATATTCAAATGATGAGATTAAGTTTAAAAAGCTTAAAAGACTGATAGAAATATGGTATAAGGTTAACAGATAATAAGGAATATACCGAGAGAGGCCAAATGAAAGAAGTCAAATATTATGGGGTAAACTCAATGTTTTTTTTCTTTGTTTGCTTGTTTAGCAATTTTTGGAGGCCTAATGTTAATAAGGGTAATACAGCTCTCCTGATTTCATAATAAAGACAAATTAATAATAATAATAATAATAATAATAATAATTCTTCTTCTTCTTCTTCTTCTTCTTCTTATTATTATTATTATTATTATTATGTTATTTTAAAATCCCTTTTATAATTTACTAGATTTTTTATTTTTATTATTATTTTTATTTTTTCCCCCCTAGTAAATAATCATAAAACATTATATAACATGTTTTGGACTAGATTATTTTAAAAAGGTTTTCCTTTTCTTTGTCATATGCAGTCTTATAATCTGTGAATTCTGATACATAATTTGTGTCAATGGTAAATAAGAATATGAGAACTAACATCCAGATACACTTTTAAAGAACCTTGTTTTACTGTATAGTAGTTTTAGTGTCTGCTATGTAAACACATTTTACCGTCTTTAAAGACATTACATTTTACATTTACATTTAATCATTTAGCAGATGCTTTTATGCAGGGCGACTTACAATTGAGGAATACAGCAAGCGATTCATTGTAAAGATGCAAATAAACACAGGAAGTGCTCGTAATGCAAAGTTCCAGACACTGTTCAGATTAGTACAAGCTAGACAGGAAGGGATGCAGTCAGTGTTGACAAAAGAGATGAATTTTCAGCTGTTGCTTAAAAAAAGACCATCTGCAGTGAAATCAAGTTTTTAATGTTGTTTAAATATCTGCATGATGTATTAATGTGCTTAAAGATAAACCATGTGCAAATTCATCAGTCAGCACCATTGCAGAGTATTCTCTCCTTAAAATTGTGGTGTACCAAAATCAAAATCAGGTTTAAAAAAAAAAAAAAAAAAACATCCCTGTTTCCTGCTGTCACAAACATTTAACCAATCCCATCAACCTGTGGCACAGGGCTTTTCATATTATCATCTCCACTGGTTAAAGGCTTCTATTCACAATGTATTTTTGTGGTGTTGAGTACATATTATATCTAATATGCATATCCGTTGATTTCATTGTTTCAATGGCCAATAAGATGAGAGTAAGTCAGTCAGAATCCACTCACTGATCAACACGCCAGAGTTTTGTTTAGTGCTGAGTTCTGCATGCTTGCCAGTCCTCTCATTATAACAAATAAAATGCAGACACGATGTCAATAAGAGATTCTTTGTGCAGTGCAGAGCTTCAGTGATTATAATGGAACTTTGTGAGATCGCGATGCTCTAAGATGAGTGACAGCTTTTCAGTGATTATAAGGGGAGCGCTCGTTGCATGCTTTCTAGGCTATAATTTGAATACATTATCTAAAGGATTCATTTTCGAAACTTCCATGAATGACATAGCGATAACTATTAATCCAAGACTGCCACTGCCATTGTGTAGTGTTTACTATACATCTGCTAACTGAAAGTGGAGCAGAGTTTGCATATGGGGTGTAGAGTTACACTCAAACCTTTTTTTTTTTTTTAAGTTCTTCGAATCAGTTAATTAGTTTTGATTCTTTAGTGCAAGGTTTTATGAACAGAGAAAATAAACTAAAAAATATTATTTATTTTTTTTTTAGTTTCTAATTGGAGCTTCAATTTTAGAGTTCTGGCTGTGTCCTCATTTTGGATTCTATCACATCTTTAGAGACACTTCAGATGTAGTTTGTGCATGCATGTTGTTCTATGATGACTGAGTTTACAAAGTCTATTAGTATTAATATTCCAGAACTCAGCATACAGGTATGTCACTAAATTGAGTGTTTATGTTTTGTTTAAATGTCAAATTATAAGAGCTAAATAGCAGTTTGTTGTGTTGAAGTGCATATCAAGCATGTTCAACTCAGCAGGGCACTACGGAAATCTTGAAGTATGGTCTTCGACTGATTGGAAACCATTATCGCCACATTCAGTCATGCTCAACGAGTTTCCCACTTGATTACACATGCCAGCCTCCCGTAGGCACAGCTGCGCACACACAAACACACTTAAACGCAGACCATGGTGATTTTAAGACACGGTTAGCGACAGCTTACGTCCATGCCAGGCAGATGTGCAATATTCAAATAAGTGAACAGATTAATTAGGGTGGTGTTTATCATTCCCCGTCCCTCCTTCATAGCTCCAGCTCCCTCCTCCGAGGCTGCGGCAGACGCCTTGCCTCATCCCGTACACAACGGTGGATTTAATTAGCCAGCTGACTGAGCCAGAAGTTTAATTATTCACCAGTGCTGCGAGAGGCTATGAGGAGACAGATGAACCACTCTTAAGTGGAGCCAGTCGCCCACCCTTAGAAATACATTGCTAATGGTGCAGACCAGGGGTCAGCTACGCTTGCAGATGCTCCAAAGCCACATAGCAGTGTGGCCAATGAGGCTGGCGGGAGGCGAAACTGTGACCTTTCAGCCTCTTGCTGCAGTGCTATATTTCTTCTCTTTCTTGCAAACGTTCTAAAAAGCCCAGTTACAGCCACTTTAAGCCTTATATAATTTAAGGACAAAACAGAGTAACATCTCAAAAAATCGGTCAGGGATACAATATGTCCTGATCTTATTTCACCTCATAATCAAAGAGAAGTAATACAACATTTTGAAATGACCCGCATTAATTTAAATTGCACTTTTATATGGGTAAATTGTAGGAAATCATAGTTTCCAATTTAAACCTGCTTTATTCAGATTGTCTAAAAGCAAATATAATCTATAGACCCAATAGTAATAATAATAACAATAGTAACAATAATAATAATCTTTTATTTGTATCTTCAGTGAAAATTCTACTTTCATAAGAAAGAAAGAAAGAAAGAAAGAAAGAAAGAAAGAAAGAAAGAAAGAAAGAAAGAAAGAAAGAAGGAAAGAAAGAAAGAAAGAAAAATATTTAAAAAAAAAACTATAACAAATTTGAGCTATTTTATTTATTTATTTTTTTAATTTGCATTTTTATTGTTTTACCTCTTGTATTTAACAGTGAAGAAAAGTTGCAAATGGTGATTTATAAGACAAATAATTAATCCAAACAAGTCTGAGCTGAGTTATGAATGATTTTACATAGAGCAAATGCAGATTTAGTAATATTTTTGTTTACATTTACAATAATATATTTGACAGGTATCCACTGTCATTGTCATAAAATAATTCATATGTGTATAAAGGCTTTAAGTGATGTCATTTTCGTAACACAAACAAACTGTTCCTGCACTGTTTATGTGTATAGAGCTTCTCAGTACTACTCTGAAAGATTTGTCCTTGATTCAGCACTGGACAGCTCCTCTGCTGCTCTTTCCTAATGAACACTCTGCTGTTTCAGGAAAACAGCTCCATAATGAACAAGTTATTATGATCCTGAGAGCATTAGTAGCAGTATTATCCAGCTCCAGACCCCATTATCTCAAAGTTATAGATCCTGGAGCCATAGACTTATTGAATGACAGATCATTAATACAGTATGTCTTATGGTCGTGAAGGCATGAAAATGAATGCATACTGTTCAATTTGATTTTTTTTTTTTTTTAAACAATATATATTTTTGAATGGCTATATGCTCACAGTGCTCACTGCATTTATTTGATCAAAAAGATCACAAACAGTAATACTTTATAAAATAACTGTTATATATATATATATATATATATATATATATATATATATATATATATATATATATATATATATATATATATATATATATATATATATATATATATATATATATATATATATATGTGAGTGTGTGTGTGTGTGTGTGTGTGTGTGTGTGTGTGTGTGTGTGTGTTTGTATGGCTATCTTTGTGAGGACCACTGCAAGTTTTTAACCTTTGGAGTGAGGACATTTTTGCAAAGTGAGGACATTTTGGCCGGTCCTCACTTTTTTTTCACTCTAATGGCCTCTAGGGGTTGTATATAGGCTTCTCTCAATGTTTCAGAGAGGTCCTCAAATAGATAGTAAACTGAGAAAAATAGTGTGTGTATTACCCCGGGCATACACACACGTTTTGCTCTCTAGCGCCCCCATTGTCTTGCCACAGGTACTGCGCCATATATTGTCAATGCAATTTCTCAGGAACGGCTAAAAGGAATCTCTTCATATTTGCCACAAATGTTCACATAAACTCAAAGATAAACTGAAGAGATTTTGGGGGTCAAAGGTCTAGATCACTATAACTTCATGTTCTTCCCATTTTTGTGAATGTGTTTATCACGGAAGGCGTTTACTTAATCCAGTTTGACTCACAAAATACTTTTTGGCCATAAATCAAGAATTGATTTGCTAATTGTGACATAATTATGCGTCAAAATTATACATTTTTCTTTTATGCCAAAAATCATTAGGATATTAAGTAAAGATCATGTTCCATGAAGATATTTTGTAAATTTATTACCGTAAGTGTATCAAAACTTAATTTTTGATTAGTAATATGCAGTGATTTTCTCAATATTTAGATTTTTTTGCTGCCTCAGATTCCAGATTTTCAAATAGTTGTATCTCAGACAAATATTGTCTGATCCTAACAAACCATACATCAATGGAATGGAAGGCTTATTTATTCAGCTTTCAGATCATGTATACATCTCAATTTTGAAAAATTGACACTTAAGACTGGTTTTGTCGTCCAGGGTCACATTTATGAAGTCTGTTTTCTAATAGGGTACAGTGATGAAATGCTGACACAAGGTCAAAGGTCAGCTTCACTGCAAAAACATGATTACCCATAAACATGAAAAATGATTGACTATAAACCACATAAAACTGTAGCCATAGTTAACCATAGCCATGATTTAGATACTATTTTATGGATAATATTACATAAACTAAGTTACCTTGGATACTACAAATTAAAACCAGGGTTAATTTGCTCAAAAAATGAACGTGTGTTTAGATAAACATTGTGCTTGCTATAGTCATGGTTACAATATTACTGGAGTAAATGAATGGTAAGTTTTCATAAAGGTATAATTTATTAACACGGATTACAGATCATTATCAATGTTTTAACAACTCGGAGTTTAATCAGACCTTTAAAGTATATCACAAAAGCTTATTATAATACATTTCACATCTAGGTTTGTCATGAATAATTCCATATGCGTTTACTTGGGTAAAGTACAGATACACTAATGAAACATTAGTCCTGTAAAATAATTCCTTTTCAATTTTCCTTGAGTAAGAGTACAAAGGTACTAGATTTTTAATGTACTTAAGTATTTAGACCCAGCTTAACAGACAGGGTTCAGCTCAAGTCAGGACTAGGCCTTTGTTAAATCAGGATATGTAAGTAGCTTTAATAAAAATGCCTTTGAAACGTACATTACTGGTGTGAATCTACAGAAAAACAATGGCACTGGCATATTTTAATATTTGTTCTCTGGCTCTAAAGCGCATTTTTGTCTGAGACTAGCCTTAAACCTTTCTGCCACTTCACTTCCTGTCTACCCACTGTCCTATCATAATAAAAATAAATCTTTGAAAATAAATAAATCGATCAATAAAAAAGAAAACCATGTCTGATCATCTGTGGCAGTTGTTTTCATGAATTCACACTTACAAATGATGGGATAGAGTAAAACAATAACATAATGGCCTGCTGTCTGAGGACAGTCTCCGAGCCTGGAGCTTCACTCAAGCCCAGAGTAGGTCCTGACCCTATCTTGGGAATAGGACCCAGCCGAGAGCGAGGAGTCAGGTAGCAGAGGGATGCAGAAAACCGCCGAGGTAACTAGGTGAGTCGGCTGTGTATATACACCTCGTTCTACAGTGTTTCTATGAATAAATCAGGGCCTTCTCACTCCCGATTCATCACATATGTGGTCAGGATCCCTCAGCGTCACTTTTTGATGCTCAAGGTTCCCCTTTAGCATCATTTTTTGACATGCAAGTTTGTTTGACAACTGATGCATCAGATGAAGACGTGCATGTGTCAGATCTCAAGCCATGCAATTCCTTGCATTTGTAAAAGTATACATTTTATATTTTAAAAAAAAGTATAAGAATTGAAAGTGTATAAATATTCATACTTTCTTAGATATTAGAGCACACCAATATTTTATATTTTGTGAATATGGCCCCAGAAATGTTTTTTTCTAAGACATTTTTATAAAAGGTACTTAAATACCATAATTAAAGGCCAAGTCCTGGCTTCAGCTAAGCCCTGTCAGTGAAGCTGGGCCCTAGGGTGCAAACAAACAAAATAAGTGTCAATAACAAAATCTATTATATATAAAAATGAGGGGAAACAACGTGTGTACATGTGTTTTGACAATTATAAACATAAAATACAAAAATGTAACATAGGGCAAAATGTCGTAATGAACACTATGCAAAAAAACATATTAGTTTTGCATCATTTGAAATAGCATCTGCAGCTGCGTGAAGATGCACGTCACGTGCAATAAATTGCGGGCGTGCCCACATTAAAGCAGTCCATGCAGCGGGTTTAAACATATTGCTCTTTTACAGCACATTAATCTCACAAACAACTGACAGTCGAGACTTCATTTACAATATTCTGAAATTCTGTTTTAGTAACTTACACGGCATCAGTCGCGAGCTCACTCCAGGCTCCCGTGTCCGGTGACTCGTTCGAACCGATTCAGTTGAGTCAGTGAATTGTTCACTCGACAACATGAATGAATCTTTCAGTGTGTTTGATGAACCGAATTAACAGTTTGATTGAAAAGAATCGGTTCGTTCACGAATCGGACACCGCTTTTGCGACTCGGAGCACGTGATGATTTCTGAATTTAAAAAATAATGAGGAACGACATGTTTATGAAATTAAGTGGATTCTTGATATTAAACCTTGGAATCAAGTGAAGTAAAAGTTTATACAAATAAAAATGCTGTGATAAAGTAGAGATGCTTGAATAATTTACAGTAACAAAGTAAAAATAATTAAATTTACATTACTGTCCACCCCAGATAATTTGGCAAATACAGCGTTACAGATGGAGCTCCAGTGATTCTACTTTTATTGTTTAGACCCCATTTGTCCTGTCTTTAGTCACTTTTGTCTGATCATGTTTACCAGAGAAATTGCTGGGCATTCATTAAGAGATGCATATCTGTGAACCTTTTGGCTATTGTTTTTTAATACTGGACATTTTAACACGCTCATACAGGCTTTAACACCCCACTGCTGAATAACCAGGCTAACTGCTGAATATAGGCTTCCTTGCCAACAAAAATCAAAATAATTTGCTGAATAATGTTTGGTGCACAGACATAAGTGTTGATGAAGAAGTGCTGTTCTACATCAGCTGAAAGCGGTTTATTCAGCTGAAGTGCATGTTAGGGTATGTTTGCGTCTGCCCTCAAGCCTGCACCGTGCTGCAGAAGCAGCTGATCAGGACACAGACATGGAGCAACACCTAACTCCGTCATTACCCGACACATACATGCACTCTGAAGTTTTCACTGTACCCGTATACATTTGTTCTAGAAAGATCTTACCAGCCTTAACCTTTAAATGGTGTTTGTCTCGGGTCCCCTGAGTATCATATTAAGATGACAAGTCTCTAGAATGAAGGGAAAGCTTTTTGAGCTCTTATGCAAGAATCACTAACATAGGCCTCTAGCCCTATTCATGTGGGACTATATTTACAAGGGTGGAGGAGTAATGTAATATTACCTCAGGACGTCCAAAATATGAATGGCCAATACGCACGTGATGAGTAATCTCAGTAAAACAGATTGGATTCTGTCCGAAAAAGGCACTTATCTGAGGCTAAAAGAAATGTTGTGACTAACAAGTGCTTTCTACCTTCTTTTTGATCTGAACTGTAGCCTATGTGGAAAACACTCGAGGTTTGACACAGACTTGTCCCACCACCTAGAAGGCAACTGAAAACTTCTTCAAGAGCCTTCATACTTGAAACAACCGTGGAAAACTACTTTTAAACAGGAACTGGCAGAATATTTGTCTGTTAGCACAGGATTAGCATTACCTGAGGTATTTTCTCCTGACGTTTTTACAGAAGGTAAAAGTCGGCATGATCTGTCCTGAGATTGTCTGTAATGATCACTGAGACGGCACGTTCGGACGAGACAGAAATCACAGAGAAGCTCTGGTAATAATTTCTTTACCCCACCTCTAAATGTAAAGCTATCCTGTCCGAACAGGGCTTATGTCTCATACTCCCGCACACCTTCTTGGATGAACTCAGTTAAATTAGGGTTAGGGTTAGGGTTAGGGCTAATCCTTTTGACCCCTCTTTACATAAACTGTCCATTTGTAATTTATTACTTGAGGCCTAAATACACGGTCTATCATCACATTTTTGTTTTTAGTAAATGATGTCGTTAGATTGACTTGGTAAAACTGCTTGGTAAGGTTTAGGAAAAGATCATGGTTTGTCGCAATAGTTCCGTAGTGTCCAGTCTAATCAAGTCACCTGTGTTTATATACTGTAGGGCTTTTACAGTACAGATTGTTTCAAAGCAGCTATAGTTGTAACAGCAAAATGATGCATTGTTTGTCAATTTTGTTATTGTTCAGCAGTAAGTCAGTTGATTCCATTCAATTGTAAAAAAATCATCAGTTATTAATTTAGTACATTTCATCTATTCAGCAGCTCTGTAGAAAACAGTGCCCAGACAGCAACATAGTTTTGGCCCAGATCCAGCCCACATCTGACCCGTGTGAAATCCATGCGGGCCAGATGTGGGCCGGATGTGGGCCGACACTGTTTGCTGTCTGGGTGGTCATCATCCAGCTCTGATGAGTGTTCAGATAATAGTGTCAGTGCAGTGAGATCAATAATATAGTTGAATAGGTGTCCCCAACTAAGCAAGTTGTCTATTAGTATAATAAGTCGTCTATTTCAGACACTATGGAGTTCTCTTGAAGTCTATCAGACTAGTACCCTGCACAGTGAAAAAGATGCTCAAGGCTACCCGGTACAATGAACCTGGTCACATGACCTGTAGTTGGATATTAGGTGGCCAAACACAGCAGCTGAACAAAGTCAATGTGTGTCTATTTTACTTAAAGTCCATTTCCACCGCGGGAACTTTCCCCAGGAACTAGGGACTTTGGGCAGGCACTCGTGTGTTACCACCGCAGGAACCAGGACCTAAATAAAGTTCTTTGTAAAAACCTGCCCCTCAGAAAGTCCCTGCTCGCGAGGTAGTACTTTTTCAAAGGTCAGGAACTTTCAGGGATGGGACTTGGGCACTGAACATGACGAAACACGACACATTCAATAGTACTCGCATATCTAAAACAGAAAGTTCACAGAAATAAGATGGTGCAATCTTAAAACATTATTCACAACTCTTTCTGCCTGATGGCACGAGGTCACCATAGTCATCTCATGGTCAATGCCAGCAATAAATAACAGCAACTTAGCTACAAACTATGTAATGAACCACTTTTTTGTTTTCATGTAAGGAAACTACCATGGATACAAATGTGATATTTACATAACATACACATTATTGACAGAAAGTAACTAAGTACAGCAATACACTTTAATTAAAAAATTAAATTAAATAATTAAAAAAGGATTGATTTCATTAATGCATCAACAATTATAATCCAGTATTTATTCTGAATTATGCATAATGATTATACTTTTAGCACTAAGTATATCTTGCTGCTTATACAAAATAATTTTAATTAATTTTTTTATTTTTGAAGAGTTCCACAGTGTATTAATAATTTGAGTACTTCACTACTGATTTATTGTAGTATGTTCATGTATGTGCATTTGACTACAGTAATAACTGTCATTTTAATATGGTCAATATTAATTTAAATGAACATTTAGTACTTCAAACACTGGAGAATATGGTGAAACACTTTTAGCTGGCTTTGCTCAGTGTAGTATCGCTCGGCCTTAATTGATGGCCACGCCCACCCCTCCCCCACTCGCACCTGCACAGCTCGCGCGCTGCACAAATGAAGAGATTGAGGAGCAGAATGGAGCGACTGCGCGCGCATCATCATAAATGCCAGGCTGCTGCAGCACTAAAGGTAGGATTTTACCATATTTATCATCGCTAGCATTTTATTTATTTATTTTTTGGTCATGATTATCGCGTCGGGCGGTGGTTTGTAGAGTACATGCGAGATTTTATGATTTAAGGCCTCGTCCTCAACCCAGGGGCACTTTGATATAAATTTGACGTCAAATATTAGTCATCAAGATGCTGTAACGTCATTTTAAGTTAAGTTTGAAGGACAATTTCTTCCAGTGATAATTGGGTGAAAATCCCACCCTGAAATTGGTTTAATGTGTCTTTAGGCCTATGTGTTTATCGTTCGATTTTCATCAAATGAATGTCAATTTTTTTTTGACGTCAGTTTGATTTGCATGTTTGATCTGTTTTTAGACGTCATTTTCCCCGCATCAGTTGCGCAGAAGCTCGTGTTACTTTAGTAACTTTTGGGGGTGGGGTGGGGTGAGGTGAGGTGAGGTGAGGTGGGGGAGGGGTGCGGTAGGCGCAACGGTGGGGGAGGGGTGCGGTAGGCGCAACATTGGAAACAAAGTTACAGTCGAGTAGAGAACTTCAGAACTAACAACGAGTGAACTTGAGCTGTCAGTGGAGGACCTTTCTTTTAGCTTTTCTGTCAGCAAATACAGAATATATATATATATATATATATATATATATATATATATATATGTATGTATGTATGTCCTATTTAATTTGTTTATCTCTGAACTCATGTAAATAACTGAATGCTGAAACATTTCTGTCAAGTAGTTCTCTATAACTTGTTAATTGTAACCTGTGACTGGAATTATTTTGTTTAAACTAATACATAATGTTTCAATCTTCTCTTTGGTGTGCAGGTAACAGAAGGAAAGTCAGCACAGGTATGTGTCTTTACAAAATCTTTTAGTAGAACTAATTTTCAATTTTTCATATTAAACGACACAACGTGATAACATAATACAAATCAATTCAATTTAACTTTATATGACAGTAAACGACCTTATCTTATGGTCTGGAAACATAAATCTGTATTCTCTCACACTCCTCATCACGAGTGGGGCATCAAGTCTGCCTTTCAGTGTGGTTTGGCCTATTATAGCCTAGTTTACGTGCAACAATAGTTAACTGTTTAAACAAAACAGACAAAAAAAACTGTCTATTCAATGCACTAGTTCTTCATGAGTAATACATTAACTCAATATTGTTGTGAATTATTGTACACCTACAATTGCACTGCAGTTATACAAACAGCAGTTTTGCAACTTTGTAGCCAATTACAATTTAGGAAACTAAAATATCATATGCCCAATAACCCTTCTGTCAATTTGGTGTTGTAATTAGGGCTGTGCGATTAATCGAAATCGAACCGCAATCGCGATTTGAGATGTTGCGATTTTACTAATCTCAAAGCCTGCGATGTGGATGCGATATTCTCTGTTTCAGATCAAATGCAAATGCATGACTGCCAGCCTTGAGTGGCAAAAAAAATAAAATAATAGAAAGTGCGCGCGAGTGGGATTATGGCATCTACAAGGTCAGATCAATAGTCAGGCAAAGTAATACTAAAGAAAATTTTATGTAATATGAGATTACTTCGGCTTCGAAATGACAGACACTGAACAAAAAAGGTTAATTTGCAAGAGCTGCGCCACAACGCAAAAGAGCTCCTTTATCGGTTCTGCTTTTAGTAAGTTACTGGAGAATAAAATATAAATTTTCTTATTTGTTTTTATTAGTACATCTTACACATTTTATCTCCCCAACAGATTCTGAAATAAGATTCTTTGAAATAAGTTTATAATGCATGTTCGCTATTCCCAATTCAGAAGGCCGCACACACACAGCCTGCGTCTCTGAATGCTTCATACTCGCTCCTCTCTGCCTCAAGCAGCGCATATCCAGCGTCTCACGGAGGAGCCGTTTACACTTGCCGCACACACGCAGCCTGTTTCGTGATGCTCGTTTATACTCCCGGTCTGGCGCCCCGGCTCCGCACGAGCGCATCTGGCAGTATGGACGAGGCTTGACGCACGTGCGCAACCTGTCAACTCGCGCCTGGCTCCGCGTTTGAAACAAATGTAAATTCAGTCTGCAAAACTGCTTTGCTAATTTCGCTTGGATGAAATGAAACATTCAGCACATTTTCCACTTGTTCTTAAAAATACTTAAAAATGAATAAATCAGCCTATGTAACCTATGTAATACTTGAATAATTGACTAAAGTAATAGTTTTTTATTTACAAAAAATAAACAAATCTTTCTGGTGAAATTCAGTAATTAAGTAAATTCTGTAAAAGTAGTAATACCATTATAATCTTCCCTGCTGAAAAAACAATAGAACCCCTCCCAAAACACAATAGAAAATGTAATGGGTTATAATTATAAAGGGTTATAATGGGATTTGTATTGGTTTTAATATAGTGGTGTCTACTGGCATTTGATGGATTCTATTGGTGGGATGTAATCTGGCAGATGGGAACCAACAGAACAACAGTAATTCCTATTGCAATAATGCCCAAAACGCACTACAAAATGGAATTTTGTAATGGTTTTAAAGGAAACCATAAGAATTTCTGTGATGGTTTTTTTCAGCAAAGAACAATTACCATACTGTGCCGCACACTATTGACAATATTGAGCTGGAGGTTGACTTTGCAAAATTAAAAACGCAAATCAAATCGCAATCGCAATATCTGTCAAAAAAATCGCAATGAGATATTTTCCCCAAATCGCACAGCCCTATTTGTAATGTTTTAATACACAATTACTGGTAACACTTTACAATAATGTCCCATTAGTTAATGTTGGTTAATGTATTAACTAACATGAATGAACAATGAACAATACATTTATTATAGTATTTATTACTCTTTGTTAATGTTAGTTAATCAAAATACAGTCATTCATTGTTTGTTCATGTTAATTCACAGTGCATTAACAAGCACAACATTTGATTTCAATAATACATTAGTAATTCTTAACAAAACTAAGATTAATAAATGCTGTAGAAGTATTGTTCATTCTTAGTTCGTTAACTAAAGTAGTTAACTAATGTTAACTAATGAACCTTATTGCAAAGTGTTACAGTTACTGTTGAACTTAAGTATGAGAAAGTCAAATAGCACCTCTTCAAAATGACGAGGGTAAAGTGTCTCTTTAATGATCTCATGATAATTATGCATTTTACTTGCAGTCTGATGATATTCACGAGGAGTCGGATAAAGATGAATCGGAAGTCTCCAGCTGCTCTGGTTTGGATCCAGACTACAAACCCAATAAGAGTTCCTCATGCAGTGGCGAAGAATTTTCAAGCCCTGACAAATGTGCGCCAAATCTGTTCAGTGAAGATGAAGTTGATTCAAATGCAAGTTGCGTTCAGCAAGTAGGCAAATGCACTACTAATAAACAAAAGAACCCCCAAACTTACATCATAAGACACAAGAAAAAACAACAGATAAACAAAAGACACAAAGGCAAATCAACTGTCACCATAAAAACTTGTACAAAAAGGGAAGACTTTAAGCGAGCGTGGGACAAAAAACATTATTGTCTCTTCTGTAGCAAACCACAATCAAAAATATCAAGGCATTTGGAAAGAAAACACATTGATGTTAAAGATGTGGCATATGCTTTTAGCTTCCCCTTAGGTTCCAAAGAAAGAAAAATTATTTTAGAGCAGTTGAGAAATAAAGGAGACTTCAAGCACAATACTGAGGTTTTAAAAAAAGGAACAGGACAAATAGTCACTTGGAAACAGCCCTCAACTGATGCTTCTATTAAAGATTTCTTGCCTTGTCCTTACTGCTTTGGAATGTTCCGAAAAAAGGACCTTTGGAGACACCAGTCGTCATGCAAAACAAAAAAATCATGTGTGAAAGATCAAGATGACGACAAAAAAACAGCACGAGGGAGAGTGCAAAGTCGTGCTGCATGCCTGCTTCCAATTGCAGCATCCTCTGATGGGTGTCAACAGATCGTCAACACCATGCGACAAGATGATGTGTCATTTCATATTCGAAATGATTCTTTGATTTGCAAGTACGGGGAATCGCTGTATGCAAAACATGGTCGAGTGAAGTCGAGGCATCAGTACATCGCACAAAGAATGAGGGAGCTTGGTCGATTCGTGTTAGTTGCTAAAGAAATGGACAAGACTGTCAATGGTCTTGAAGATTTGTGTGCACCATCAAGATTTCAGTTTGTTGTTAATGTTGCCAAGCGTCTTACCCAATTTAGTCCAGGCAAAAACGAGTATGGAAAACCTTCAACAGCAGTGAAAATTGGATTCTGTCTGAAAGGGGCTGTGGAAGTCCTGATTGGGCAGGCTCTTATGAATGATGATGATCTATCAGAGAAGAAAGCCAAAAAATTCTTTGAACTCTTGGAGAAAAACTGGAGGAACAGTGTTTCTATAACCGCTCACCAAACCATACAAGAAAAAAGATGGAATAAAGAAGATGACATCCCCCTCACCAAAAATGTGATTGCTCTGAGAGACCATCTCAGGATGGTAGAAGATGAAGCGAGAGCAAAACTGACACAGCAAATGAATTTAGGAGCATACAAGACATTAAATGAGACTGTTTTGGCACAGGTTATTATTTTTAACAAGCGTCGTGAAGGGGAAGCATCACGCTTAACTCTCGACACCTACAAGAAAGCGAGCACAAACACCATTAACGAGGATATCTATAGCACTTTGTCACCGCTGGAAAAGGAGTTGAGCAAGATACTAACTCGCATAGAAATCAGGGGCAAAAGAGGAAAGAAAGTTCCAGTTTTCTTGACCGAGAGAATGAAGGAGTCAATCAGTTTGTTGGTTCAAAGGAGAGAAGAAGCTGGTGTACCTGCTGAAAATCCTTATCTCTTTGCAAGACCTGGTGTGATGACAAACATACGTGGATGTGACTGTCTGCGAAAATATGCAAAGGAAAGTAAAACAGAAAACCCAGAACTCCTAAGATCAACTAAATTAAGAAAACAGGTTGCCACACTCTGCCAACTCTTGGACCTTACTGAACAAGAGCTGGAGCAAGTTGCAAGGTTCATGGGTCATGACATCAGAGTTCACTGTGACTTTTACAGACAGACAGACAAAACATTCCAAATTGCCAAAATAAGTAAGCTTCTGTTTGCAATGGAGCAAGGCACTGAAACCTTAAGAGGGAAGAACCTTAACACACTTCATCCTTCAGTAAGCGGTATGTATGCACTATGTATGTTTATTGCTAGTGCAGTTGTATGTTGTATCCTACATCTGTTTAAATAGTGGCTTTGGTCGTTGTAGTCATTAAAGGAACACTCCACTTTTTTTGGAAATAGGCTCATTCTCCAACTCACCCAGAGTTAATAAGTAGAGTTTTACCATTTTTGAATCCATTCAGCCGATCTCTGGATCTGGCGATAGCACTTTTAGCATAGCTTAGCATAGATCATTGAATCCGATTATACCAGTAGCATCGCGTTCAAAAATGACCAAAGAGTTTCGATAGTTTTCCTATTTAAAACTTGACTCTTCTGTAGTTATATCGTGTACTAAGACCGGCGGAAAATGAAAAGTTGCGATTTTCTAGGCTGATATGATTAAGAACTATACTCTCATTCCGGCGTAATAATCAAGGAACTTTGCTGCCTTAACATGGCCGCGGCAGGCACAGTGATATTATGTAGCGCCTGAAAGTAGTCCCCAGCTATATTATAACTAGTTACCTAGCTGGGGACTACTTTCAGGCTCTGCGTAATATCACTGCGCCTGCTGCGGCCATGTTACGGCAGCAAAGTTCCTTGATTATTACGCTGGAATGAGAGTATAGTTCCTAGCCAAATCGGACTAGAAAATCGCAACTTTTCATTTTCCGCCAGTCTTAGTACACGATATAACTACAGAAGAGTCAAGTTTTAAATGGGAAAACTATCGAAACTCTTTGGTCATTTTTGAACGCGATGCTACTGGTATAATCGGATTCAATGATCTATGCTAAGCTATGCTAAAAGTGCTATCGCCAGATCCAGAGATCGGCTGAATGGATTCAAAAACGGTAAAACTCAACTTATTAACTCTGGGTGAGTTGGAGAATGAGCCTATTTCCAAAAAAAGTGGAGTGTTCCTTTAAGAGAACACCATTGACTTTTTTTTTTTTTTTTTTGGCCATACAATCTTCTACTGCTGGACAGTAACACTCACTTAACATGTAGTAGAAATATACTTTCACATAGACCAAGGCCCGATTTCACAGACAGGGTTTAGACTAAGCCAGGATTAGGTCATAGTTCAATTAGGACATTTAAGTAATTTTTATAAACGTGCTTAGGAAAACATTACTGGTGTGCATCTTGAGACAAAACAAAGGCACTGATATATTTTAAGATCAGTCATTAGACTTTATGACATTATGACTTTTGGACGATCAAGCACTAGTACTTGATTTGTTTTTAATCTTTTATAGGCGAAAGTCCCACATCAACGTCTGTCTCACAGAGACAAAAAAAAAAAAGGAAGACCCAAGAGAGGAAGAGAAGTGGATGAAGGTAAGATTTCAATTTTACATTTTATACTTGTCTATATAAACAGTTGTAAATGTGGCATTAATTGAAAGCACCTCCTGTAAAATGACATTCAATAGTCAGGAATTATAGTTTGGGTAAAGTCTAACTAGTAAAATGTGTACATGTTACGTCAGAATAACACAACGACTAACACGAGTAATCTTACTCGTATAAATGATATCCTCCAGTGGATCCAGCTGCGCAACGCATTGTGTTGTGTTTTTCTTCTGACTTAAATCCTGGGTTATTCCTCTCAGAGCATCTTCTTCCAGAAACAAAAAATAGCTGAGATGAACTTGATGACTGTGTCGTTTATGGAGGTGATCGGCATTAACATGTTCAGACATCTCGCGTGGATATTTAGAATTTGAAAAGCGCAATCAGCTCATGACCATGGTCACATTAGATATGAGTTTAGATGAGCAAAACTGGACATTGCGTTGGTTTCATACAAATGACTTTATCAGTAACATGATTTACATCATTTGAAAGTAGACATTTCAAGCTTTCTATGCATATATTTATCATATTTTTTGAGGCAAGTATTTGTGGAGATTCAGGTTGTTTTATTTACGTGTTTGTGAAGAGAGGTGACAGAGCGCACCCTGTTTATTTTCTTTATTTTACAAAATCACATTTTGTTGTTGACTATACACAAATAATAGTAGGCCCCATGCAGTTTCAAAAGATACCTTATTCTTATCTGTACAATCAAAAATTGAATATTTATAGTTATTTTCTTGGTCATCATGAAAAAACAAGACTGGTGCTGTCTTATAAAACAGAAGGGTTAAAACAACACAGATAAAACTGAATGTGTTAATAAATTTGCCCACAAGATTGTGTGGATTCAACATATATGACATTACCATATGATGACTTGTAAACAAATTTGGCAGGGGAATCGAAAAGTTCATCAGAAGATGTTTAGATTAACACTGTTTATTTTTGTTTATTTATTTTATATCTCTTTTTTGGGCCTGTATCATCTAAGAAAAATAGCAGCTGTTTTGTCTATTTTACTCTTCAGAAGATGAGGTGTCACTTTGCTTTTCAGACGGATGTTCTGACGACTTCTCCCCTCAGAAAGCACCTGAGCAATGCAGTGAGGACGGGGGTTCAGATGTAGTAGGTGAGTTGGTGTTTCTCATGAAGTCCAAATAACCATGAACACTGGTTAGGCCAGACTTTAGTTTTGTCAGGTTTCACTATCAACGCTTCAGTACAGGTGGATGTTCAACATCCCACAACACCTGAGGATCCACTAACTAACAGGTGCTGATGTTTGTGTGTTGCAGATCAAGAGCAGGGAGCAAACCGGGCCAAGAAGCCCTCCTCACCAAAGAAAAAGAAAAGATTCGCTGACTTCTCCCCTCAGAAAGCACCTGAGCAATGCAGTGAGGACGGGGGTTCAGATGTAGTAGGTGAGTTGGTGTTTCTCATGAAGTCCAAATAACCATGAACACTGGTTAGGCCAGACTTTAGTTTTGTCAGGTTTCACTATCAACGCTTCAGTACAGGTGGATGTTCAACATCCCACAACACCTGAGGATCCACTAACTAACAGGTGCTGATGTTTGTGTGTTGCAGATCAAGAGCAGGGAGCAAACCGGGCCAAGAAGCCCTCCTCACCAAAGAAGAAAAAGAAAAGATTCGCTGACTTCTCCCCTCAGAAAGCACCTGAGCAATGCAGTGAGGACGGGGGTTCAGATGTAGTAGGTGAGTTCAAAAGTTTCTCCCTAAGTCTCATTGTACAGTGCAGTACGACAATTGATTCGAAGCACAAACTCAATTCCACTAGATTCTAAGCCACAACTGTAGTTCCACTATTAACATTTTGGCCTATAATAAAGTGTATTATCAGCAGAACTCTTATTTGATGTAAAGACTCTTTTTCTGTTAGTAAACATTGACGTTTTTCTGCGGGCGAGCTTAGCTGGAGGCAGAAAGATTCCACTGACCGCTTTCACTAACGCTAGCTATGAAGTCTGTTTAACTTGGTTTTTAATAATAACTGGAGAAATTCAGATTTTACCTGCATATGCAAGGTATAAATGCATTGTCCAGGACCGCGATTGTTATTTGAAAAGGTGAACTTTAACGGATGAAACCAGATTGGCCGACCCGCACACGCTTTAACTCAAAGGATGGACGATCAGACAGGATTCCTTCGGTTGAGTGACTCGCATCTAACGTGTATCGTAAAGACAAACTCACCGTGTCTATCTAGTCTTGAAGACATGTATACATTTCAATTTCAATAGGCAACTATTTTTACAGCTACATTATTATTCCATCCACAATTAATCACAACAATGTATATACGATTACATATGATAAGCATATAAATCATCAGTTTGTTGTTTTACACGCATGCACACAGACATTATTTCATACACGATATAGTAGTGAGATGCAAGAAATCTTCAGACGTGCCCATAACAACAAAAGACAATACTTTATTGAACCTTTTCTGATAAGAAGAGTGCGCTGCAAACACGAGCATTTTTGACGATCGTTTCTGTCCAGTCCGCTCGTTTTATCACGTTTAACCACAGCTGTCTTCGGTTTTTTTGTCTGGGAGTGGCAGCAGGTAAAGTTATGCGTTAAAATTTTAAATTGAAGCCTCTACTTCATAGATTCTGGCACACAACATCACAACAAGATGATATTTTAAGCTCCTTGTGTATCCGAATATGCACTGGGTTGATTTGGCCGCCTCCAGTTCTCCCTTTTGTTTTGACTCCAGCTAGCGCTGTGACGTCGGCCCTAAAAGGGTCTATAGCAAACAAAAATAATTAATTTTATAAACAAATGTTATTTTATATTAAATAGAGTTCTAAATAAATATATAACATCTCATTGTAGTTATTTTTCCCCTGAGTTTAAATATTAACAGGAACAAAGCAGTCTTTGTACTAGGGCTGGGTGATATGAACAAATATATCCGATATTATAATCCACCTGAGCTCCGCCCCTCCAGAGACGACACGGCCAACACTGGGTGTACGCACACATCGGTTTGGCTGCACTTTATCTGACAGTAGTCTGTGATTTCAGTAAGATTCATTTCATTATTGAAATGTTAAAGGATTGTTTTTTCTTTTCTTAGTTTGAGCTTAAACTAATATAAAGCATTAGTTTTGTAATTGTTAGTGTTGTTAATAATTTTCACACTGCTCTTATCAAGTGTGGAATTTTGTTTAGTGAAGAGCAGTGCTGGGTAAGTTACTTTCAAAAAGTATTTAATTACTAATTACATGACCAATATTGCATTTAAATTACTTTTTCTAATTACTCTGTCTGACAAGTAATGTAGTTACTCCATAAATAACTTAATTATTCAAACTGTTAATTACATCTTAAAATCCCTATAAATTTTATAAAATAACATTATTATATAATTATGTTGTATAAATAATGAAGCGTATTATATGAGATAAATAAGTTAAATCCCATTGATTTAAAAACCTTCTATCAAATGCTTCATTCTACTGGTCATGCAGCGCGTGCAGCTCAAAACAGAAATGCAGAACATTAATAACGGTCATATACATAACGTTATAATGAGAGCACTATTGTAAGAAATGTTGTGAATTCTTAGGGTTTCACTGACGTTTAATATTAACTGTCTTTTAATCAAAACATAAAACATTATTCACTCCGTTTGTATCTGCGAGGCGTCCATTACACATTTTCCCTGTGTATTAACGTCAGTATTTATGACTTTTGAATGTCTGACTTGATTCTTAGTAATGTATTTTGCCCCCAAATATATGATTCGACTATCGGTGAACTATCAGCAAGATTTGAAAATTCCGATTCGACTATGAAAATCCTTAGTCGGGGACACCCCTACCTAAAACATAGACAATTGTGTCCCTGCAGCACAAAAGCAGTCATAAGCAGCACAGGTATATTTGTAGCAATAGCCAACAATACATTGTATGGGTCAAAATTATACATTTTCCTTTTATACCAAAAATAATTAAGATATTAAGTAAAGATTATGTTCCATGAAGATATTTTGTACATTTCCTACTATAAATGTATCAAAACTTCATTTTTGATTAGTAATATGCATTGCTGAGAACTTCATTTGAACAATTTTAAAGGTGATTTTCTCAATATTTAGATTTTTTTTGAACCCTCAGATTCCAGATTTTCAAATAGTTGTATCTCAGACAAATATTGTCCGATCCTAACAAACCATACATCAATAGAAAGATTATTTATTCAATATGTTTAGAAAAATTGACACTTTCGACTGGTTTTGTGGTCCAGGGTCACAATAGATATTAAACTCTTTATTCTTTCAATTTGAGTCAAACATGGAATAGTTAAGTCTTTTTGTTTTAAAACAACTGTAATATATGAGTAGCATATTTCATACACACTTACATACTGTACATGTAATTGGCAGTCACTAATAATAATTTTACCTACTCCTAACAAAAACATTTTGTAGTGTCTTTCATGCACATGCTTTGTATTACCACACAGTACATCAATAATTATTTAGTTTATAAAATATCAGAATATTATTCATTCACATTATAAGCATCAACATCTGATAGATCAACAAACACTGATCTAAACATTCCTAGACTGTAACATTCACAGTGCTTTATATCTATATTGTATTATGCATCATATTTTAACATAGGATAGCAAAAAAAAAAATTACATCCTTGTTTCGTATGACATTCAGGCTATATGCAATAAAAAAGTTGACTAAATGTTGTATTTCAGCATATTCCACTCATTTGCTCACATTTCAGTTGTTTAGGAAAAACTAGTAAAATCTATAAGTTTATGTAAAAACACATGGACTAATATAAGAATACATTACAGAAATTATATCCTTGCCGAATAGTCGCTGAATAAAGCCACATCAGATTGTGCTGTTCTTCTGAGGCAAATTCCGGCTTATTCCTCATTGCAAGTCTTCTAAAAATCAGATGAATCTTGAATTTTTTTTTTTTTACTTCGTAACGCATTACACCCGACACTAGTGAAAAGCACTGTCAAATTGAACAGAATCCTTTTTAAGTTTATGGTGAAGGTAAACATTCTGGTGTTGACTGTAAGAATGATATATGCATGTTGATGTCACATAGCAATGTCTTGACTATTTTTTTCATATGGTCTGATATTTCTCTTTCTTGTTGGCAATCGAGAAGACCCATTTCATGTTGATAAATTCTATTTCCTTAATTATAACGTGTAGCGCTGTTTTTAAATTTGTAGTCAAGCTATAATGTATTTATTTGTCTAAAATCATTGATTAAAAACAAATTGGTTTCTTCTGCACTTGAAAAAAATAGAAGTAATTTTTTTCTCAAATTTTTAGAGGTCCGAGGTGTCCTTATAGGCCTCTTAATACAAAAGTACAAATCGCTGCATTATTTATTTGGAAAATGTGTAATTAAAACTGTAATGAACAGGCTATGATGTCAGGCAGTGTTAGAATCGATATGTTGTTTGCGTGCAAGGCTCAGGCGTGATCACTTGAACTGCTTCATTGTACCAGTGGAAACTTCTTAAAATACTCTGCCATTAATGGTTATATAGACTGTAGAGAGTCTGATTTTATCAGAGTACACTTACAATAAAAACAAAGTGCTTTTGTAAAATAAAGAAAGCAGGTACTGCTGTCTTTCCTTTCCCATGAACTTGTTTGTGGTGGAGAGAGCATTGCGAAAATAATTAAACTCAGCATATAGGCTACTACTTGTCACACAATTGTTTTTTATTTTGTATTTTTGTGCATAAAGACCATTTACAGAAAGTCTGCTTTTTGTAAAAGACTGTTAGTAATTATCAGCCCTTCAGTACAGGTGGATGTTGAATATCCCACAATACCTGAGGATCCACTAACTAACAGGTGCTGATGTTTGTGTGTTGCAGATCAAGAGCAGGGAGCAAACCGGGCCAAGAAGCCCTCCTCACCAAAGAAGAAAAAGAAAAGATTCGCTGACTTCTCCCCTCAGAAAGCACCTGAGCAATGCAGTGAGGACGGGGGTTCAGATGTAGTAGGTGAGTTGGTGTTTCTCATGAAGTCCAAATAACCATGAACACTGGTTAGGCCAGACTTTAGTTTTGTCAGGTTTCACTATCAGCGCTTCAGTACAGGTGGATGTTCAACATCCCACAACACCTGAGGATCCACTAACTAACAGGTGCTGATGATGTTTGTGTGTTGCAGATCAAGAGCAGGGAGCAAACCGGGCCAAGAAGCCCTCCTCACCAAAGAAAAAGAAAAGAGAGGAAAAACTGGCTAAAGGTAAGTTTCGTAAATCTTTGCAACTGATGAATCTAATGATTATTAGAACAATTATTTGTCTTTACAGTAAGAGCATAATACACCTCTCATGATTCAGTGTAGTATATAAGACTGAACTCATGATTCTTTTAACTGAATCTGTATTAAAAAAAACAACATTCAGGCTGTGTCCACCAAATGGCTAGCATACTTTTTTTTTTTTTTTTTTTTTTTTTTTTTTTTTCCAACTGCCTTCAATAGAAGCGCTGCATTTTTATTTATTTTTTTTAAACCCCAGCAGCACGAAGAGGTGCTGAGCTTCTATTTATCGCTGAGCGCTCTGCATTTATTTATCGCTCCCTGAGAGCTGAAGAATGTTAAACTTTGAGTAAAACGCAGCACTCATCACGGTCACTTTTTACCCAGCCAATATCTAATATGTTTTCAGGCATATTAGATTTGCCATTAGCGTTCACCACTTCCATAATTCTTTGGAAAACAATCTCAAGGTAACGACTCTTCATGGCAGGCTTTGATGCTTGTTCTATTCTGAAATGGCTTTTTAGAACCTCTGTTCTGGTAACTCTGTACTTTACTTGGAGTTTAAAACAAGTCATATTGGCCCACAGTGCAAGTGTATTTTCTTCAAAATAATCTTTAGTTCAAATTTATTTTCATTTTATTTATATTGCTAATAGCATTTACTCAACCAAAAACAAGACACTCCTAAAATGTCATTTAAAAAAAAAAAAAAAACAATGAATAGGACTGTAGTCCTACTGAAGTCGTTTTCCAGTGTTTCCTCAAAAGTGGAGATGACTGGTAATAGGCTAGTTTTATGTTGATTTTGCTTGTTTGTTTTATTTTAAATTTTCGGAGGGTCAATTTTTAGTTTAATTCTTGAATGACTTTTTTCCATATCTGTTACTTGATTTTTAAAAAAATCAAAAACCAGTCCAAAGCACGAAAACGTCTTTACTTGTTTATCACCATTAATTCACTGTTATGATTCATAGCTATTGGTCGATGTCTTGCTCTAGAGGTGGTCAGAGGTGGTCATATGCAAATATATTTGCCCACGTGACGTCACCGATCCCACAAGATCATAACGAGCAGTTTTTGGAGCTTGATTAAATAAATGCTTTGTAATGAGGAGGACATCTTAAGCTATGAAACTTGCAGGATGTTTTAATGGTACAAAGACCTCTTATATGCAAAAAGTTCGAGGCAAATTTGATTTGCAGTATCATGATCCTTTTAATTATTCATTCATTAGCTCTGATGCATGCTTAACATCTTTGGGACAAATGTTTTTCTGAGGATAAAATTACTTTTTGACCAAATCATGCATTCACTTATTTTCTGTGACTGTGGGCAAGCAAAAGCAATGGTCTCTGTTTTTTTATGGTTATATAATCTATATTGTCTTCCTTGTCATTTGTAGAGAGAACCAGGATATCAGTGAAGAGACCGTGGTGTGAAGAAGAGAGAAGGTCAGTAAACAAACATCTAGCAAGGTTTGTGGCAGAGTGCAGAGTTCCTGGAAAAGCAGACTGCATGAAGTGCCTAGAAGAGGAAAAGGTCCTGAAGGAACGATCTTGGAAGGATGTTAAGAACTTTGTCTACAATACAATTGTTACTAAGAAAAGGAGGTCTGCTTCACGAATGCTTCTCTTTTAAAATCTTAAAATCATGTCCAGTTTTTCCTGTTTGCCTTCATGTTGAGACACTTGTTAGTATTAATTTCTGTTAAATTAACTAATCAGAGCTGGTAACTGGTGCATCTAATTAAAAGATAATCACCAATAAAAGAATTGAACAAATGTTTAAGACTATTTTTGAACATTAATCTGAAAATTGCATTTTTTTTTTTTTTTTTTTTTTTTTGCATTTCTCGGACAGCTTTATAATGATCAACAGGAAAATGCTTAATGATGCAAATAGAAATAAATGTAGTTGTAAAGATGCTCTGAGTCATTACTCAACTGATGTTAGTTCAGTTCAATAATGACTGTCCACAATAAAACAAATAAATAAAAATGTGCTTAAAATAATTCAGTCAAAAACGAACTCAATAGCGCCCCCATGAAAATGTCCTCACTCTGCTGGTAAAACACTGGTTCTTTTCCTTTGTTTTTTAAAGAAGCTAAGGTGAAAATGTGAATCATGGAGAAATATAGTGTTGAAATATAGTTTTCCTTTACCTCTAGTTGCAGCAGAAATGGTGGTCCTCATACTGCAGGTTAATTTACCCGGTCCTCACATTGAGTGTCATACAGGAATGTGTGTGTGTGTGTGTGTGTGTGTGTGTGTTTTAAATATTTTAACTATTTTAATATATTTAAAATTGTATTTAACAACAAAAACAGCAACAACAGCAACAACAACAACAACAATAATAATAATAATAATAATAATAATAATGTGTATACATACAATTCAGAGAAAATGCATGTAAAGACTGCCACTTTTTTACTTTTTACTACACTTCTACTACTCAAATTTTACCAATAATTATCATTTCAAATAAGATTTTTTTTTTTTCTTTTTTACTTTGAACTGCAAGTGCTATGATCTATAATTTCACTCAATTAAACTTAGAAAATCTGAAAGTAAAATCTTCAGTCAATTTAAGGAGAAGAGGAGCGAGACAAATGCAGCTGATAAACCGCAGCACACCCAAGGGACACACTACTATTCAGGCCTCAACATTGTCAAGTGAAAGTAAGCAGGAGCTCTGAGGAATGATTCTAGGATGCCAGACCCAATTCTCTTCCTGGAGTCTTCCCTATTTTACACGCTCATAAAACAGAAACAAACGCTAACAACACATGCATCATGTTCCCTTATAGTCGAGCACACAGATCATGCAATAGGTTAGCAGGAGACAGACAAATGATAGCTTATATAGAGCACTTCCCTAGTAAATAACATGGAAATACTGGCAGGGTTTGATCAGTGGGCTTTCTTAACAACCCAGCAACACCCTAGGGACAAATGTCTCAGCCCAGTCATTTCTCAACAAAAAGAAAAGGATGTTCATTTATTTGAATTACCATTGACTACAGTGCAAGTAGCTTAGCCATATGTATATATATATATATATATATATATATATATATATATATATATATATATATATATATATATATATATATATATATATATATATATATACATATGGTTAAGCTACTTATATATATATATATATACATATGGTTAAGCTACTTATATATATATATACATATGGTTAAGCTACTTGCACTGTAGTCAATGGTAATTCAAATAAATGAACATCCTTTTCTTTTTGTTGAGAAATGACTGGGCTGAGACATTTGTCAATGTAAAAGCTGTTGATATATGCACACATCAGTTCGATTTTAGACTTATGCAAGGTGATATTTTGCTTGCCTTAATTAAACAACATTTAAATAAATAATAGCATCTTTATTTGTATTATGCAGTAACCATTCTGTAAAAACAATAAGGCACACAAAGCTGTGATACATACAGTACATTGTGAAAATTTCACGAATGAAGGGGTTGCAGGCATTTGTGCATCTTGCCCAGCAACACCCTTTAGCCGAAACTATATTCAAGTAGAGCGCAACCCATCGTACCTTATTTCTTAAATATACAACCCTTGACCATCAAAACGCTATAGGCAAGTGCAGAACACTGTTTTCAGAAAAGAACATGTAAACACTAAAGTTAGATATGACTTGCAGGGTGAGATATCAACCGGGATCATGACACACTTTTTGGCAGTAGAAAATGTAGAAGTGAAACTCTGGGAAACCAAACAGCACAAAATAGCTTGCAGAAAATGTTTGGTCTTATTCTCGAAGTAAAACGCTGTGGGTTCTTTGAAAAGTTGATTTCCCATCATTCTCTAGTACATCTGAGGCAATAATGGTGCTCTCCATGTCGATCGTAATTATACCCACTGAACAGAGTCCGCAATCTCCCGCTCCTCCTTCATGGAGACTGAAGATGGAAAAATCAGCATCTTATCCAGAGACCTTGATCATGTTTGAGATAATGGCACAACAGTCAGTCAGTAGCTGTCACAATTAGCAGCTCTATCAAGGGCTATAAAGGTAGACCAAAAATGACAATGAGAGAAATTGTGTGGTTTTGGATCGTATACGAAGAAACTCAATAGCTTTGTTTCAAAACCTAGTGAGCTGCCTCTGCAGGCATCATTTTAAAGCAAACTTATCCCTAATCCTCCTAAGAGACCATCCTTTGGCCAAAACCAAAAGATGTATGTAATAAGTTACAAGTATATATATATATATGTATATACACACAAATTTCTCTTGCATCTGCCGTCATCTTGTTTTTTTTTTTTGTTGTTGTTTTTTTTCACTGAACTTGTAACTTATTATGTACATCTTTGGAATTTATAATTGTGATTCTGCCTTAAGTTTTGGCCAAACGATGGCATCTTAGGAGGATTACGGATAAGTTTGCCTTAAAATGATTCCTGCAGAGGCAGCTCACTGGATTTTGAGGAAGTGGAAAGGAAGTGTCCTCATAAACCATGTTTACGTTGTAGTACCCATGTTATTATACACATATATATATATATATATATATATTAGGGATGTGCGGGTCTAGTCGACTAAATGGTACAGCTCCTGCTAGTCGACACTGAAAACAATAGTCGATTACACGAGAGAGAAAAAAACATGATGATTTTATCATTCAAATTACCATCATTTTAATGTTATATTTAAAACATGTTAAATAACAAGTTAAAATAAAACTTCAAAAAGAATAAATATCAAAATATTTAAGTATCTAAATATTTTTAAAAGCATATCTGGGCGGAAACTACATTTTTACCTCAGACCTCGCATGCGTTTTCTTCATGTCAGTTACGGCGAGCTCAAAATGACCACGCGAAGAACCAGCAAGGTGTGGGATTATTTGAATTAGAAGGAAACTGAAAAGTTTTGTGTAAACTGTGTAATGTCAAATTGGCTTACAATAACTCTACTGGAGCGATGCATAATCACGTTTAACACAGGCACGTATGTGCTAGCTTGAAGACTAGCCAAAGACAACAAATGTCAACCATGTCATACACTACAACCTGCGATCCCATCCGCGCCATCTATTCCTCTAAAACGAAGACCCACTTCGGTGGTGGTGCGGGATTTCCAGGCTCTTTTCAAAACTGTCTGCTTGCTTAATTATCTCTCTGCGTGCCTGTGACTTCAGTTCCTGCTGAGCGCATTTTTATTATTTTTTTTTGGCTCAAGTCCCATCTTTCGCCAGACCACGTTAACGTTAAATTCACTGAACAAATGCACATGGTCATTTGTAAACCGAGCATTGTTTTGATTTTAGACAATATAGCCAACACATTTTTAAAACCATTTTAATTCTATTCCTTGATAAACTTTCCTATTGTTTTTGACTTGTGTTTTAAACGTGTTGGTATTTTATTCTCAGTGTTTCTTTTCAGCTGGAAACTGAAGTGAATACTATGCATAGTTACTGAGCATTTTTAGAGTTTAGCCAAAAAAAGCAAAAAAAACAAAAAAACAAATGACACTTTTATAGAGGTCAATAGGAGACTGTAGCAACTGTAAAATCCATTCCCATTTGCTCCAACAGGGAAAGAACAACTACTGTATTCACATCCCTGCAACTTTCCAAAGAAAATTTTAAAAAAAGTTTATAATTGCAGAGAGATGGATTAAGGCAGTTAGAAGAGATAAAGATGACAAATTGTCAGTCACTCCCTCAGAAACTATAATTTTATATAAAGTATGGTGATATAAATGTACATTAACCTTTAAAAAATGGGAATATAAAGTTAAAACTTTATAGATTTATGAGGCTAATTATTGTGGAAAGGTGTCATTAAATTCTATAAAAAGGTCCATATCAACAGTGTGTCAAGACATGCACTTCCTGGCACTCAGATGCTTACTGTATGTAGGCAGCAGACAGCTCATTAGGCTTTGGAACACAGTTAATGTGTCCCATCACTGTCAAGAGGATACAAGTTAAACTGTTCACGACATCATTGTTTTGATGGAAGGCGTTGGTAGTTTCGGTATATTCATGTTTTCATGTTGCATCTGTATGCATACTTGGGTACCCAGTGAAAGGGCAACACGATTGCATCATGCAGTTGAGTCACAGTATGTTCACATTCAACTTTTTGAACTTCTTAACTTCAGGGTCTTGTGGCTCAAAGCAGATCAAATACAGATCAGTTCTGTCAAGTTTTTTTTGGTATGGAGTGTTCTTTTTTTTCTGTCCCTATCCAATACATGCTTCTTCACACTGTATTTTTGTCAGCGTCAATCCATTCCTTATTGTCTCCTTCTCTCTGTGTCTCATTCAATATTTCTGCCATTAATATCTCATATTGTTCTTCCTTGGTATTCCCTCTTGGTCTCAGCTCTTGAATATGTCTGTCGTGGCCCTTGGTATGACTGTGTCTTTGAAGGGGCTTAAAGAAAAAGCCCTCACTGATATCTCCCAGATTTCTTTCTTCTCACGTCAAGAGCTACTCTCTGTGCTGCTGGCACTCGATATATTATTTCAAAGTCTGAGGTAACGCAATCATAAACCACAGATAAAAGTACTGTGGCGTGACACTCATACACACAAGCATCCACACTCACAAACACGGAGATGTAACACCTGAGAGTTGGTCTTATGGACCTTCAGTGATGGCCAGAAAGGTCACCCTGTGACCTTAGTGATGTTGAACAAGACACTAATTTTAGGGTGTTGAAGTTTAAACTTCAAGATATATTGGGTAAGAAACCGTGACTTAGCAGTTACCATATTCAAACACATTTAACTGGAATCAGTGATCTCTGTCAGATATGTTGTATGTATGTGTGTGTGTGTGTGTGTGTATATATATATATATATATATATACACACACACACACACACACACACACACACACACACACACACACACACAAACTCACATATGTTCAAATAATGAATTTTTTTATCTCATTTGCACTGTATTTCAAATTACTGTGTTGTGTTTAATGGTATTTGTGATGGAAATGGTATTTGAAACATTTCTCTTTATCATAGATTAAAATGGACAATCCTTTAATTTGTTAAAGCTAATTTCATAGCATTTTATGCATTCAAAATACACACAAATAATATTTTTCACATTATTTGGATAATTTGACAAAACTTGCAGGTTGATTGGAAGTGATGACATGTGATGAGGTGCTCCTGGCATAAAGGGAGAGTTCATCCAAAAATCAAAATTCTGCCATTATTGTTCTCACCTTTATGTGAACCCGTATGCTGTTTTTGTTCTGCTATGCAACACAAAAGATGATTTGTGCAGCTTGATTCATAATGATTATGTTTGTTAAGCTCACAATAAAAGCTAATTTAAGCAGCAATTAAACGGGGGTGTGTAAATCTTGACAGAATTGTCCTTTAAAAATCACTCCAAAGTATAAAGAGGCCACCCAGGACATCCATTTCCCAGAAGTCAATGGCTGATTCACCCCAATTTGTGTGAGAGATGGACATGTTTTCCAGAGGAGTTAGGAGGGTTCTCATTCTCACTGTTTTATTGATTGCTATGAAAACACCAACTTAAAACTAGGCCAGATATTACTATCCATCCTCCAAGCCTTCACTAAACCACCCCTATGATTCTTCAAACAATGTGATTTAGTTCACCCCTTATGTCCTGCAGTCATTCTTCATTATCACAGTTGACCTCATCAGACCCCAGTGAAGCCTCATCCTTCTTAAGAGTCTGAAACACTTCACCCTTTCCGTCTATTGAGCCAGATGATGCTCCGATAGATTCAGGTGCATAAAAAAAAAACTCTTCTTTTCCATGTCTGTTCACAGACATCCTGTAGCGGTAAACCAAATAATAGCGAGAGATTGTATTATCAGGATAAATTCAACCTTGGCGTATATTGGTCTCAATGGAAATACAAACAGAAGCAAGACTTTCGACCTGAATCCCTTCAGCTCCTCCCCAGAAGCATTGGAAGCTTGTGCACGAACAGAAGGAGATTTTGGTAGAGTAATTACTGTCGGCGCTGAATTCCTCCATTCTCCCTCACACCATCAAAGCCCTTGACTCAATTAACCAGCATAAGCGGATCTCCTGAAGAGGGAAATTTGCCCAGACGCCACCTTTTGAAGTGCAAAAATCGAGCAAAGCGAGCAGAGCTCGGCATAGCCAGATTTGTCGGCTTTAGCATCAAGAGTGCAACAGTGAGCGGTGCTCTTGCTCTGCAAATTGCAAGAACTGAAAGGTACTACATTATCTACCCAGAACCTTCAGAAAGGACGAGTAAGCACAGGTGTTGAGAAGAGTGTGCTTTTTGTTATCGTATTTAACATGCACAAACTTCTGCTTCTGAGAACTTTTAGCCCAGAACTCTCACTTCATAACACCTGAGGTAAGGACGGTTTTCACTGTACATAATCCTCATCAGCAAAGTGCTGCCAGGAATGGGGAAATAAATGCTATGTTTTGGCTTCAGCTCAATGTGGAGGCTGCATATCAAGATAAGGCATGATAATTATGGCAGGAATCACCCAGGGACAATTCGCAGATGTGTGCAGTTCGATAGTGTTGTCTACGGCAATCAAATGAGAGTTTCAGGGGAGCATTATCTGTGAGACACAGGCTTTTTGTCCCTTTCCCCAAGTTTGTGCCAGTTGTCTGATTACCAAATAAAGCCAGTTAGACCCTTCTGCTTCCAACAGTTCTTCTACACTTGCAGGCAATCATATTGCAGTTATGGCTCCAAGTACCTGGAAATCTAACAGATGTCCCAAAGCATGAGCCACAACAATCTCTGTACACTCTGTGTTTGGAAAGTATTTGCATGGCTGCCTTTTGGCTGGATTCTGACTGAAAGGTGAATTGAAAACAGAAAATATAAAATTTAAAAAACTTCAAACAAAATGAAAGGATTCATGCTATGGAATTGATTGAGTCTGTGGGGTTTTATGTACAGATGAAAAATTATTTTTTTCTGAGTATCAATGTCACAATGACAGATTGCTGGATAATAGCTGGATAATATATTGTTCCAGAAATAATTGTGATAAACAATATTATTCATTTTAAGACAATTTTAAGACACTGATACAATCCTAATATAATAGCATAATAATGGAGGGATGAGATCCTTTACTAAAATAAACAAGAGAGAAAACCTGCTGCAAAATACTCCTTAAAAATATTTATTATAAATATTATTATTACTTTCAGAAGTACATTTATATCAAAATGGGTTTGTTAAAAGTTAAAACGTTACTGAACGTTTTAACTTTTCTGTGAGTTTTTGATGATTGTTTTTTTTTTTTTTTATTAAATGAAATGGTGAAAAGTTTACATTTGATTATTTGTGGAGCCCTATTTTTGATGAAGACCAGTCACTAGTCAGCTATAATACACACAGAATATTGAGAGGCCTCACAGCATTTGGCCACTGGATCTACAAAAAAATATATATTTCAATTTTGCTGATTAACGCATTCATTTTATTTGAATGGTCACTCAGTGTGTTATTTATTACACACACACATATTGCAATGTCTTTGGAAAGCTTTTGCACAAATTATTGTTAATTCTTATTTAAATGTAATGCAGAATGAGCTGAATGTACTTAAAATAACCACTTGGATTTTAAGGTGATACGTTAATAAGTAATATATTTGCATATTTACAGTTCAAAAGTAATCTAAAAGTTATGAAAAAGTATTTATTGCCACAGTTTTTTTTTTTTTTTTTCCGGCAAAGTCAACATACCTTAAGTAAACAAACAGGCATGCAAACAAAATAGGCAATATCAAGGTAAGCAAGAATCATCAAGGTCATGTTTTTTTTTATCATACACTAACACAAATTATTGTGACAGGTGTGCTTCTACAAGTGCAAATTGGGTTTAAAATCTTCATGAGTTAATATAAATATTTCAAACTTTTGAAACCAATTACCCATATATCAAAATCATCATTTCACTTTTACGGTAGTACGCCTACTCTGCCAACTCTGCTTGTTCTGCCAATTCAATCTTTATCTTAGAATAAAACACAAGAGCTGATAAACAGACAAAGAGAACATTGCGGCACATTGAAGGTGCAATAAATGTAATAAATTTCACATAACAGGTTCATGGAGAATGTGGATTTGGGGGGGAAGCACAAAATGAATGCAACTCTACGGCAGTAGGAGCTGTTTATCATTTTTTTTCCTTCAGTATGACAATCTCTGAGATAAAAAGTCACAATGATCCATATATAAACAAGCATACAGATATGTCTCTCAGACCCAAGGGGGGATGAAATCTTTCCTTCAGTGGTGGCAGTATGCTGTCCCTAAAGACCAGCAGAGGAGCTTAAACTGAACGTGAGGTGGAAATTTACACTCAGTTCTCCCTCATCTGTGATCCAGATTGACATTTCTGTGTTGTTGCCGCTGTCCTGGAACAGAAAAAGTAGCCAGTGTTCTCAGGAGCAGCTTTGCTCTATCTCTGTGCAGTTATAGTAAAGTGAGGTTCAGTTGTGGTGTCAGTCACAAGTCTGTGCACTGAACCTCACACACGAGACACGAGTACCTAACAGGCTATTTAAATGAGGACATACGATAGTATTATATTATTTAAATACATAATTATTTATAAATAACTTTGCTGGTCCTCCTGCTCAGAAAAGATTGACAGAAATGTAACCTGCTGTGAATGAAATCTGTTCTGATGTAAATAAGTGAACTACTTTTCATTTTTTTCTTCCTGCTTATAACAAGTTATTTTATTTTTATTTTTATTTTTTTTATAATTTATGTATTTTTTTAATTGATATGAATTCTCATAGTTATTAAATATATTATTCAGATTAAATTTTCTCTACATATATTCTATATATATCTTTCTCTTTCATCCAAAACCTTGTTGCATTGCCCATTTCTGTCTGATTGCCCTTCTGATGGTTGTATGTAGGTGAAGAGTGTATGAGAGAGAGAGAGAAAGACGGTGAAACAGAAGCTTCGTCACCTTATATAAGATGTAAAGGTCACTGGTTTTCTTTTGATGTGGGCATAGAATATAACAACAGCAGAACAGAATTCTGAGTGGAATACATTGCATGAGCTGTCCTGTTTTACTAAATATTATCCATTTCTGAACATTTGATATTCATCATGATTTACATGTACCTTCGACATGTTGCAAGTTAATTGTGGGTGGTTGATAGAGCGTTATCAGTACATTGAAATGTGGCAGTTTTTTGCAGGGTTGCTATGGTTTTTTGGAGGATTTCTAGCAAGTCTAGCAAAAAAAAAAGTATACATTCAGGTAAACATCTATAATATATCACTGTAAAAAAAAAAAAAAAAAAAAAATTCCATAGTTTTTGTTGCCAGAATAATTTTGTAAAAAATACAGAAAAACTGTAAACACATTTACATAACAAAACTGTAAAATGTACAGTATAAATCTGTAATTTACAAACAGGGAAATGTGAATGTAAATCACTAAATTAAACAACACACACTGCTATTAAAATATGTTTTGCACCTTTAACATACTGACAACCACCATAATAAAAAGAGGTGGTAAAAGAGAAAGCCACATGAAGAATCAGGTAGGGAATTCTGGGAATATCAGTTTACAGTTTTTGACTGTAAATTATACATTGATTTGTTATTTTTACTTCTAAAAACTGTTAAATTAACAGCATTTTACTGTAAAATTACATGAAATTTCTGGTTAGATCTTTTATAGTTTTCCCCTGTATATAGTACAGGAACTCACTGTTAACATATTAACAGTTTTTTTCAGTAGCGTTTTTACAAAATTTTACAGTTAAAATTAGACTTATTTTTTTACAGTGTTGGTCTTTTTAAATATGGTAAACTCATACATATATTTAAAAAATTAAATAAATAAACAAAAATAAATAAATAAAAAAGAGCAATGTTTTAGGCCAGATAGGGAAAAGTTTGTTTGTTTGTTTGTTTGTCCGTTTGCTTGTTTATTTGTTTGTTCATTTGTTCCTTCCTTCCTTCATCCATCCATCCATCCATCCAGTCAGTCTCTATGGCTCTTTTCAAGACCATAACTATGTCTTGAACATTCTTTTTTTTTTTTACACTTTACTGTATGTATGTATGCATGTATTTATTTGTTATTTTGTTTGCGGGTATTTATTGTATATTTAATAGTATTTTATCTAAGGAATTAAATGATTTGAAGGGATTTAAAAGTACAACTAAGAATACAAAAGTAAAAAAAAAAAAAAAAAAAAATACAAAGTAGAGTATATTGTAGTGCATTTAAACTATTTGAAACCATTTTATTTTATAATATATACACAATCACTCTTAACCTCAATTGCTAACATGCCAAAAAATGGCTCTTTTTTTTTTTTTTTTTACATTTTGTTACAAATTACATTATAATTAGGGCATATTCAATTAAAAACTGCAGCATTTGACACAAAAATCAAATACTTTGCATTACTGAACATTACTCTTGGTCGTGTTAGCTATTTCTTGACTTACACATTAAAACGCAGCACAGTTTCATGTCCAGCTTATGAGAAAAAGTAAAGCTCGCTTTTCCTTGATTCAGTTGGCCAACTCTCAAATATCTTGGCATTTTAGGCAGATTATCCTCAACAAATAATGCTTTAAACTTTTTGTCATACTAACAACACAGAGAGCGGGGTGTCATGGAGTGCAACTGGTCAGAATATAAATTATTGAAGGAGACATTTAGACCGTATCTAATTATTGAAGGGACTTGTCTTCACTGGTTACAACCCTGGCTCTATCAAAACACAGCTCTGTTTTAGCATCCCAACACAGCAATATCGGCTCGACCAATGGTGTGGAATTTCTTCTTTCCAAGTACTAGCAAATGAAGGAAATGTTCAAAAAACCTGTTTGTTAGGTGACACAGAACTTACTCACTTACCCTTTAGCAATCACCACTAATTATGTGAACATTTGTCTAGTGTGTTTAATTGGCCTGAAAACAGAAGATTACACAATCTTTGGTTCCATTAGGGTTCAGAGTGTTCCATATGGTCTCAAAGCGCAAGGATACTCCCCCTTCTCTATTCCCGTCTATTTCACCGGCGGTCGCTCTCTCTCTCTCACATGTGCTCGGCTGGGCTTGAGAAATGGGAACTGATGCAGAGGATGAGTAATAGTCGCTGATAATCAACAGAGCGTCTGGCTCTATCAGCTCATTTGAGGCTAATGCCATTTGCTGAGATGCATAGCAATGTGGGCTGATGAAATTAGCCTTTCAGCTCTGAGCTAAAGCAGCAAGCCCTTAAACAAGCCCAACTGGATTACCGTGAACAGTCTCATGCTGACAACCCCATCAGTACACGTCAAGACCCACCGGCCAGAGCCTGGAGAGGAACGTCACACTGCCCCGGGTTTTCCTGCGAGTTGCTATGGCATGCAATCTTGGCTGGCCAAATGGGTGTCCCAAGCAGAACTTTAACAACTTAAACCAGATGGTTTACTGGTTTAAGCTGGTGTTCAGCTGCATGGTTTAACTTGTCAGCCAAATGATCTTCCTTCCCGGTCCAGGTGGAAAGTACCCAAAACCCCACTAAAGCCAGCAAAGTATAGATCTTATGTAGCTCAGCCCTTTTCAGTGCTGCCCATGTTGTCTTCTGTCGTCTTTCAGATTGTATTTCCACAGCTGGAAGGTAAGATTTCGCGGATTTTTGAACGAACACTCTTTTTAAAATGTTCATGATACATTTTTTTAGCTCTACAATAACTAAATCTACTTCACCAGCTAATTACTCTTCATAAGCGACGCTATAGATATATACAGAGCTACTGCAAAAATAGAAGTTCAAAGACACAATTCTAATGATGGCTGTGTGCTTGTTTCTCTGGCTCATAAGGTCTATACTAGTCTGCATTGTATAAAACTTGCAACCTGCAACTGTTACCCTAAGGAACTATTTCTATGTGAACAAAATCAACTCATTTAGATGTATTTTGCTAATTTACTTTTATTGTCTTCCACCTTCCAATAAATACAATTTAAAAATTTTAATTAAAATTAAATAGCAAATTCTAGCAATTTCTGTCCAATTCCAATGACATTTGACTGTCAATGAAGTTTACTGTCCTAAAATTGAACATTTATCATGTGGCGTACCCTTGAATGGATAGTTCACTCAAAAATGAAAATTTGCTGTTAATTTACTCACCCACAGGACATGCAAGACGTAGGTGAATTTATTTATTTATTTATTTTTTATTATTATTATTTTATTTTTTTTCTGCAGAAAAAAACCTTGGATTTCCTTGTTGCCTGATGATATGGATTACAGTTAATTTTGCAAATAATGTTCAGCTTCTTGCACAGACCAAGTGTTGCGTTTCTGTCAGGAGCCACATGTATTAATTGAATTAATTTTCACCTTCATCTTGAAAGACCTGAGGATGAGTAAATTAGCATCAAATTAACATCAAATTTCAATTTTTGGGTGAACTATCCCTTTAACAGTGTCCTTGTATAGTCATATTATGTTCCCGTGTGAACAGTCATATCTGTGTGCCGATGCTTGATCAAATATGTATAGGCTACATGTTATTTTGTATGGAAGTAATGAGAAATATAAAAACAGAATGGGCGACACAGCAAATTCATAGTCCAGATGTTCAGTATAAAGTAGTGCCAATGTCACTGGGTGCCAAGCCAAAACAAACACACACACACACACACACACACACACACACACACACACACACACACACACACACACACACACACACACACACACACACACACACACACACACGCACACACACATACCAATCTGTGTTAATGGGCATACAAATGACTTACAAATTAGCATTTACAAGCATGAGCAACAAATGGGTAACAAACGATCACAATTATAGAAAAGTGGCTAAAGGCTAAATTATGTGTGTATTTTGCTTTGTTCCCGAATGGTTTATCTGTTAGTAATAGCACGCAGATAAATGCATCATTGGTTAGCAGTCATTTATTGATGTTAAAATACGGGCTCCCGTGGTGTGGAGTCGATGTTACCTTTAAGTAAACAGACATGGAGGATATAGTGAAATTGAATAGTAGAGGATAGACACTGTTCAGCTGTGATGATATAAACACATACACTTTCCTGAGATTTCAGCCCAGCAGGAAGACAAAATAAAAAGATAAAAGCCTCTTTCTTCCTTTACACATTCAGAACCTCAGTACATGTATTTGATTTAACATTATATGCCATGGAAATTGTACTGATCAGGTAGTACTCAGATGCATAAGTCCTTGATGAAAGATCACTAACCAATCTCCACAAAGAAAACCTTTCACACATTATTCTCATGAAAAAAAAAAAAAAAAGCACTTAGCCAATCATTTTCAATGGAAGTCTTCCCGAGCAAGAAAAGAAGTGTGAAATGACCCCCCTGAAGCATTTCTTAAACCTGAGAAAAGGACTGCCATCCATTTCTTTAATTCTCTGTCGACGGAAGACTTATCTTTTGCAATAGGGCATGTATTAAGTTGTAATTATTTAATGTAACACATTGATGGAAGTCTATGCAAGGCATCTGGAGGGCCGATAGTTTTATAACACAAATCCAGATAAAGGAAGCAAAAGAAACTAGCAGCATACAGACATTTCACTCCAAATGCTTATTATAACCATTTTATTTCAAACACTCATCAATGGGATTATCCTGAAGTGAAAAACAATATGAGATAAATAAATCAACATAAGAACGATCTGATTAATGCGTATACAGTAAATAGGGCAGATTCAGAAAGAAAGGTTTACATAATTGAATGATTTGACTAGAGTGTTCACATCCTCACAAAACTGAAAATTACAACCTGTAAACTGAATTGTTTGAGAGTGCTAACTTGTCATCTCGTAATTCCTGTTCTCAAAACACTTTCAATAATGCAAATTCTTCTTTTTTTTATTTATTTATTTTTTTTCCCCAGTCTGCCATCTAAATAAACACATACTAAATTACGAATATATGACGAACGTTTTATATTGCTGAGAAGTTGTTAGGTTTAGGGAAGGGTATCTTTGAAAATATATGTAAAATCAGTTCTACTTTTACAGGAGCATGCACATAATTAAAAGCATAATCAGTTTTACTTGACTAACTTTAAATATAGGTGTAGACACATTTTAGTAAGCAAAATTATAATAAGAAGTTCCTAGCTCACTAATATAGTTTATTAATCAGCGCAGCAGGTGTTACTTCGCATATATATTTTTTTTAATAAATAGTAAATAAGACAAGTAAATGTCTGAAATTCCCATTTCTCTGAATCTCAGCAGAATGCTGTTTTGTGAGATAACATGTTTTGTCCTCTGGTGTTTCTTATCGTTATGATTCATAACATTTTAGCTTTTGAAAGAATTCAAATCCATTGCTAATTATAATTATCAATATCTTCTTCAGTTTAGTCTAAATCATTTCAAACTAGGGAGAAATGCTTTATTCGCTTGCTGTCATGCATGACAACTGACCATATATTGCAGATGCCCTGGCTCATAAAGATGTCTTCCCACATCCTCTTCCTACTCTTCTATAACATTCTTCTCCTCCTCCTTCCTGACACCCAAGGGCATGCTCTCATGCACCACAATGTTGTGCAGAATTGCTGACATCGTTATTGCTTTTGGGAACAAAGAACAGACCACTTCTTAATGGTGAATGTTCCACCTCCCAGTTGTGTACTCCGCAAGATTTTACAAAACGATGGTTGTCGTTATACTGTTCCTGTCATTAAAAAAATAAATAAATAAAAATAAAAAAAAACATTTTGATCCTTAGCAATTGTCATTTCCATGTTTCCACTGAACCTGAAGCTTGCAGGTCTATGCTTAGATTAATTAGTCAAAATTAAACAATTCAAACACAGATGAACGGAGGAGAGATTGTGTTGAAGTAACAGATAAATTGGATTTATGTAGATAAGATAAATTTATAACACAGCTAGTGTGTGCAGTTTTAGAAAATGCACATAGAAAGGGGGGGAAAAGCCTTTATATTTTTCAAAAAATGCACACACACACACACACACACACACACACACACACACATATATACATGAAGAGTTAATTTGCAAAAACAGTTAACTCCGTTTTTAACAATTTTCAAAAATCATGATTTTTCATTGGGCATTCCAATTAATATCAATCAAATTGAAGTTGGGTTATTTTGATTAGGTTTAAAAATTACAAAAAAATAAATAAAAAATACAGCTAACTAACACAGTAAAACACAATAAAAACATAACATAATAATAACAATAATTAAAAAAAAAAAAAAACGGCATTTCAAATGTTTAAAAAATTGAGTTATCTGTTTTTGCAAATAATCTCATATATATCTTATATCTTATATATCTTATATCTCACACACACACACACACACACACACACACACACACACACACACACACACACACACACACACACACACACACACACACACACACACACACTTCACCTTCAGGTCTGGCAAATCACTTTTTCTTCAAATAAATGTCTCTGAACTAGAAACAAAAATGAAATTGTTTGATACTGACATTTAAACAACCAGTTGAAAATGGCACTGATAACTACATCAGATTTTTTTAAAAATTTTTTATCACAATTATGTTTCATGCCTACTTCCAACTACTTCAAAAAATGAATACGTTTTCTTAAGCTTACTAGATTAACTAATGTTATTTGTCTAGTGTTTACTGAACCCTTATCTGAGGCAATCTCAGAATCCAGACAATTTCCTCACTGGGAAACACTGGGGCATTAGTCATAACCAAGACTAGACAATCTATTTTATCTGTCTCTTTCTCTCTGTCTCACACAAATCAGGTTACCTGCGGTTCCCTCCAATGCTGTCTTTTATAGATCATCTCTGCATTGGAAAAATTAGGCTTCTGCTCGCTACTGTCTCACCGCTGTGTTAATGACTTCCTGAAGAGGAAAGATTGCTCCTCAATCAAAACCTGCTCCACCAATGGATCATCCTGCAGGGCTGGAACAACCCTATTATGAGTGATCTTTAGGGCAATCCTGTCTTAGTTGGGGGAAAAAAAAAAACATTCTGATGACAAACAGAAGGGCATGTTTACATTTGCTAACAGGATATAAGGTCGATAAACCTGCCATTGTAAGAGGAAAAAAAAGAAGTGTTTTCTAAGACTTTGTTTATCTTTTTGTTGTTGTTGTTGTAGATCATACATCTTTTACAGCATTTATTTTATTTTATTTTGCCATACTGTGTTATTTTGCTATGTAAGTACCTCCTATTATCATGTAACTATGGTCCTGAAATTGCGGCAAACGTGTAGCAAGGTACATAAAACGTTGTCGCACAAAAAGTACATATTTTTACGAGACCAGGTTGCAGAAAACATGCATACTAATAAGTTGATCAAATGTGGATATGGATAATGACTTATGAATCTCATACCAGCACAGTAGCATGGTACTGTTATAGTGCTTTCATGGTGCAGTTTGTCTTTCTTCTACACATTTCTCACCTGCTTCATCTAAACACAGTTCACCATTTGCAGTTCAGCTTTTTGTTCCTCCAGGAGTTAAACGACAAACTGTGAAAAGGCAAAGTGATCCCAGGAAGTCTGCTGTAATGACCAAGTGCCCAATTCTACGACTTACTTCTAAGAGAATTTTCACTGACAATATTTATTCTTTTTTATTCTTATAGTTCACCTAAATAAATGAATAAATATGTTATAGATAGATAGCTTAATTCTTATATATTTTGAAGCCATGCAATAGTTTTTGTGTGTAGAAGAAGATGACAAAAATTGAGTTGCATGGACCACTTTTATGATATATTTATATTTATATATATATACACACACTGCATATATTTAACAGAGCTTTTGTGTCCTTTTTGAAGCTTGAAGGTTGTTAGTCGATTATTGTAAGTGTGCACAAATCAAGCTAAAAATGTCTCCTTTTGTATTCAATGGAAGAAAAATGTCTTGTGGTTTGAAAGGATATAAGAGTGAGTAAATGACGACTGATTTTTTTGTGTGAGCTGTTCTTTTAAAGAAGAATAGTGTAATCTCTGTCTCACCAAACAGAACTGTGAAAACAGTGACAGGTTTCCCCATCTCTCATTGACTGAGCCAATGTTGGGCTTTTCAGGATTCAAATCGAGCAGTTTTGATAGCGCACAAGACCCAAATGTATTATAGTTGCTGCACACCTTTTAGATTCTGGACTAGCAAAATTGAACAGCTCTGTAGTAAACGTAGTGAGAAAAATGAGAATTGAGAATGGAAATGTCATGACATTCTGCAGGTTTAGAAATGAAGGGTTAAAATGGCAGTCTAGCATTATAGTGCAGTTTTTCAGCACCTCTGTTGTGAGGGACATCCCAGCGTTTGATCCTGTGGGATTAGCTGTGAGCCGGTGTGATCTGGATTTAGCCTAAGTCACTGCAGAGGAGAAGCTGGTTCACCACGGGAATCTATAAAACCACAGAACCTTCAGCTGCAGCGTGAAATTGGCAAGCCTGTATGTTTGCTTTACTGGATAGATAAAGTTACATTTAAAACAATTATAGAATCTATACACTTAATGGTAAAGTGGTTGGAGTTTATTGCCACAACATGACCACAAAAAACACAGCCAACTGTGTAAGTATACGCAGTGTTGTGAAAAGTTACTTTTAAAAGTAATGCATTACAAAATTGCATTACTCCCTTAAAAAAAACTAAGTGATTATGTTACCTAGTTTTTACTTTTATGGAAAGTAATGTGTTACATTACATGTGAGTTACTTTTTAAATCTGGGCAGGGCTTGCTTGTTTGTTTTTAATATAAAAAAAAAGTTCTTCTTGTAATAAATTTAAAAGCCCTTTCACACCAAAAGTGAAATGAATACACCTCAGGCTGAAGGAAATGTAAATTCACGTCTGCACAGTAGAGGGCACAGCTCAAAAAAACTGCATGAAGAATATGACGAAGGAGAAGAAAGTTCAACACTATTCAGCAACAACAAAAATGAAACACAAATGGGTAGTGCAGTATGTTTGATCATCAAATGTCAGTAGCAAAGACATTGGTTAATAAAATGGGATTAAATACGTACATTATATTTGTCTTATTTAATATATTTAATTATTGAGTTTTCATTTGACTGTTTTTATTCATTGTGAGGAATACTGAATCTGTTTTTGTGCAGGTGAGATAAGGTAGGTAAATGCATGTTGACATTTAGTCTAGAGCTACAGTACCGTCATGTTCACACAGCAAGCACTTACTCTGCACTCACTCCCGATTTCACTCAACATGGCAACATGAGAGCTGTCAGTCAAGACATGGGAAACAAAGTCTGGTGTTACTTATTTGAAAAAGTAACTCAGATATTTCCTTCTAAATTAAAAGGTAAAGTGTTACTTTACTAGTTACTTAAAAAGTAATCTGATTACGTAACTCACATTACTTGTAATGTGTTACCCCCAACACTGATTATACATATAATACACTGCAACAATTCTTATTTAAAGAGATATTTTATTATGTTATATTGTTTTTCACTTTCATTAAACCAGTTAATTAAGATGTTACCATTTATAGGTTACCAGGTTTTAGGTTTTCTGTGTATAATTTAAGATTAACATGTTTCCACTGATTTGTGAGGTATGATACACTGGAGAGTGAAAGGTTATTTATGTTACATTATACTTTCTTCAAATCAATTCTATATAACACTGAATTAGTCTATATAGGACACTCAAACTAGCGTGGAGCCAGTTTTTCTCAGTGAAAAAAAATGACCTGGCATAACAGTATTTTATGGTTTTAAAATGTTCATCAAATAGCAACCTGACCGTCAGAATCATATTTTTCCTGCATCATTGATCAAAACAGACATAAGTGCTGGTCAGTTTTTTTAAAAACTCCCTTTTCATTTTTCATAACAGCGTCCATGTGAATTTAAGTACGTTAGAACACAAATGCATTAATCAAATTCATAAATGCGTCCATTATGTCTCAACCATGATTACTCCACATGCAAATATCTCAGGCCTACTTGATATTCAACAAAACAAATTCATTTGAAAAGCACAAGGATGGAAGGCTTACATTGAGATGGTACGACAAATGCAAATGCATCAGTTCATTTAGCGTTCAGTTGCATATTTTGAATATAAAGTTTGCATCTCTTGCTCTTATCACAGATATGTGTTCCTATATTTAAAGTGTTAATTGATAGTGACTGTAAAACACATTTGTGTTTGTATCCATTACATGTAGCCCTATTTTTAATAGTGTAAATCATATATAACTAACAAAGCTAAGACCATAGCCTATACTAAAACATTTACGCTCATAAAACTCATCACATTTCCTAGCTAATTCGTTATTAGTACAGCAACAGAAACAAACATACCAATCCATTTTACTTGTTTGGTGTTTCCATCCATAATTAATTAAATTAATTTTGTTTTCATGCCAATTTCTGAGCTTTAAGTAGTGCTGGTTCAGAAATTAGGCATTTAATAATGATAAACAATGTGGCTGCAACAGATTAGCATTTGTGCTGATCCACTGAATAAAGAGGAAAATAACAACAACAAACACTGTATAGATTACAAGACCCTGCAAATATTTGCATTGCAGAGCACTTGAGTGGAATACAATCCATCACCTCTAATGGACCAAACATTACAATGATGCTGTTCTGATTTGTAATCAGAGGAGAATTCCTTTACCATGTTTGGAGACAATGGCTGAGAAATTGAAATTGCTCTCGTTCATGCAGTGCCATCTTTAATGTCTTATTAATTATGAAACCAAGCAATAGGACGTGTTATCAATTGCAAAGAAAATGATTAAAGTATATAATGGGTTTGGGTAAAAAATAGGCTGTTTTCTATATTTTCATTAAAACCCACCAGCATGCTGTGTTTTCTTAATTATGTTTGTGAAATCTGAATAAAGTACATGGGAATGGTTGATACTTCTTTATTTATTCAGTTAGTTACTTACTTACTTATTTACTTACTTCTTCTGGAGAAAAATCCACGGAAGAATAATAATTAAAAAATAAATAAATAAATAATAATAACAATAATAATAATAATAATAATAATAATATATAATATATATATATATATATATATATATATATATATATATATATATATATATATATATATATATATATATATTTTTTTTTTTTTTTTTATTATTTTTTTTTTTTTTAAGTTGGTTAGTTTACCACATCTCATGATATAGTGACAGCAATAATGTTTCTCTTATTGTTTTATTTATTTTATTTTTTAGTTATTAGTGTAAATATATTAATATATTCCCATTTTTAGCGTTTGAATGTTATATATTAAGAAATCAAGGAAAGTCAATGAAATCCATGCGCTTCAGGCAGTATTCACAGATCAAAAACCAACATTGTCTCCTGTTCAGTAGAATACGCATTTTAAGAACTAGGAGTATTTTAATTGAACACAGTTCTAGCATTGTATAATTGCCCAGGGTGAATATCTAATTCAGTTCAAAGTTGTTGACAAGGTTTTAAAAGAGGGCACATACATGTTCTCTATTATTTAACTCATATCAAGGGTAAAATTATAATTGCAGGAGATGCCAGTTCTAAGAAAGAAATTGCTTCGGGAACCTGTAATTAAAGTGTAATATCAAACAGCATCAAGTCAGTATTTTTTTTTTTCTTTTTCTTTTTTTTGCTTGATCCTTGTGGTTAGCAGTTACTCTATATCCAGCTGGCCTTTACCATTCATTACTAATACAAAACAATGGTCCCAACAGAGCACAAGTTCAAAATGTGAATAAATAATCCAAATTATATAGAAAATTGCAATGGAATATTTTGTTTCAACAATGAGCCTGGCAACAACAAGGTGAGAAGCAAAGCAAAGAAACATAAAGATAATTTATAATAATTGCTTTGGAACATGTTTTATGAATAGCAATAACCTTTTCCACATCAATACGCAACGTTTTTGAGTGCCAAATGATGGAGTTTATAAGAAATGCTGCTGCAAGAAATATTTGCACAAAATAAAAGCATTTGTCTACAAGTACACTGAAAAAAAAGATTCATTGAATTTACTCAATTTTTTTTAAGGTAAGTGGTTGCAATCAATTTATTTCAGCTACATTTAAATAAACAAATTTAATTGACTAACTTTCAACATATTTTTTTTTAATTTTTTTTATTAAATGTAGCTAAAATAAATTGTTTGCGACCACTTACTTTAAAAAAAAAAAAAAAAAAAAAAAAAAAGTCAGTGTATGCATACTACATTTAATCGGTCAACCTGCAGCTGGCTCATAAGAACAGTGCAAAGTGCATCTTAAATCCATTCTTACCATCAGAATGAACAGTCTCATTAAATTTTATCGACCAAGACATCAGCAATTGGTTTTCATTTTCAATTTTGCAATAATAATTACTATCTGCAGCAATAGCCGTTGTAGAAATAGCCCCAGTGGTGTTTAATTAATTGATTTATCTTGGGTCACTTCTCAACAATATCAATATATTCTTCTGTCTGGCTGAGCCATTAGATATAATAAAAGCGTGACATGGGGCAATCAGTGGCTTCACTCGGGCCAGACTCTCTGCTTATCTGCTCATAATCACGCCCTCCATCATTTTATTAGCCTTTGATGCGATATTTATAGCATCCTCTCTTTGCTCAGACCTGAGAGTCTGGTTTCTGGATACCCTAAAATCAAGTTGTACCACACACATGGGAAGGAACACTGAAGGAATAGTAACTCTTTCTTTATTTCTTTCTTTCTTGCTTGCTTTGTCATTCCAACCATGTTATTATTATTATTAGGTATAGTTATATTGCTTTTTTTTTTAAGTGATATTATATTATATTATATTATATTATATTATATTATATTATATTATATTATATTATATTATATTATATTATATTATATTATATTATATTATATTATATTATATTATATTATATTATATTATATTAAAATAAACTAATATAATTAAATAATATAAAAATAAATTTAAAAAAAAGAAGAAAGAAAGAACAACTGCAACAACATGAGGGTAAAAAATCATCTTATCTTCTATAAATCAATGGTGTTCAATTGGTGTTTTCAATTTCCTTGTATGGAAAACAGAAGCTTGGACTTTCTGTGTAAGATCTCCTTTTATGTTCACAAAAGCAAGAACATACAGGAATGCAACAACATGGGGGTTGGAATTCTGGATGAGTTATTGCTTTGAAGCCCCACCAAGACATGTGGAAAGTATTTTTTTATTTTTTTTTTACTAAGTCAAGGTATGAGTTTTCATTCCAAAAATGTTCTCTCTAGACATGACACCCGTGAAACTGCAGAAAAAGAAGAAGAAGAAGAAGAAGAAGAAAAACTCTCAAGCTCATAATCATTTCCCTGTGCATCTCATTTCCACTAATTCCAAACTCTTCATTTGCTCAGGGCTGATCTACAGGAAACATGACTCCACAGTAATTATACCGTTCTTCAAAGGCAGAGCACCAAAATAGTTCACATTGATGTACAGGTAGTTGAACCATGTGGGAGGTGAGAGCAGGAAGAGACTTAGAGAACAGAAATCATCTCATTTTGTCTCAGGAGCGGCAACAAGTTGTGCTGAAATAGAACATGATCCCTGCAAGCTGGCTTAAGAGCGATATCCACTTCAGTATGACATCTACATCTTTGATTTGCCTCAACATGAAGGGGAAAAAAGGAAGGAAAGTCATATAAAGGGTGAGAGCCATGAATGAATGAATATTAACAAACGTATCGCTTTGATGTAAGAAGGTTCAAAGCTTCAACTTGGCTGAAGTAAAACTCAAAGAATGGAGACTTTAATTGCACCACCCTTAAAAAAAAAGGGGGATGATACTTGCACATGAGCATATTTTCCTGCATTCCAATGAAATATTGGTAGCATGCGGTCAAGGCACTGTTATTTAGTGCTTTGCTGTGTCATGCTAGATCAGTAGTTGCTAAAAATGCTAAATGCAAATAATAAAAACGCACACAGTTAGGACAGCAAAATAAATAGGCTTATCAGTTTGAAAAAGAATGGAAATGCTTCAGTTTTGTTTCTGATCTCAAAGACTGTGCTCCCAATTAAACTTAGTATTTTGGTTCAAATGAATATATTTACTTTGATTGAAGCTATAGCCAACTAAGGCAGATAATGCCTGCAGCTACAAGATGCATGAAAAGCCTTCACAAACAAAGACTGTGCAAGGCAAAAAATAATATATATATATACATATATATATATATATATATATATATATATATATATATATATATATATATATATATATATATATATATATATATATATATATATATGACCCAGGTAACACTACTTTTAGCCAAAATTATGGACAGTGGAAATATTTTTTTCTTAAACACTAATATCAAATATGTGACCCTGGACCACAAAATCAGTCCTAAGGTTTTTTTTTTTTTTTTTTTTTTTTCCTTCTATTTGAGATTTATACATGATTTGAAGCTGAATAAATAAGCTTTCCATTAATGTATGGTTTGTTAGGATATGACAATACTTGGCTGAAATTCAACTATTTTAAAATCTGGAATCTGAGGTTACAAAAAAAAATATACCTATGATATTTATGACTGGTTTTGTGCTGCAGGGTCACATATTTTCTTAGCATAACTGATTTTGGTTAAGCCAAGTAAAACAAGATCTTTTCAAAGCTCTTTCAGTTCACAACTAGCTATAGTGAAATCTACCATGCTAATTGTAATCTTTAATGTCTGTATATGTTTGTAACATGGTGCCATCATTAAGTGCAAGAAATACAAGACTAGTACTGATATTTTCACAGTACTTGCTGTGAAACATATACATAAAGCCATCCTCAATTCTAACCTCCACAATGCCAAAAGACACACACTTGTTAAACACTGGTAATTTTTCCCATTTTTTTAAGTGGAAAAAACAATATAAATGCATAAAATAACATCTATTCTTAACATTTGCTCACCATTTCCACTCCCATGCAATCATGTAACTAGAAACTAGAAAACCGTGACCAGGTTCAGTTCCAGCCAACAAAAATGATTCATAAAGTCTCAGCACAAATCGATTACATAAAATTCTAAACTTTCATAAAGTTAAGTGGATTGCACTCAGTGAAATTAAGTTTAATGTTTAAAAATGTTGCTCCATTCATTGTAATTAAGTGAACTGTACAAGCACCAGATTGCACAAAACCTCAGAATTCTAGAAATGTTTAGAAATTAAACATATGTACAGCATGTTATAGGGCAGCTCATGATATTTTACCCACTTGATTTGCATTTGAATCTGTCACTGTTCTTGGTAGCTTCTTATAAAATCTGGGTTCTGAAGTAAAACTAGTTGAGAAGCATCTTTCTGAATCATAGTTTGAGCAGAAAGTCTATAGACTCACACACAAACATGCACAGGCGCAAGCTTTACATATTGAGGACATTAACCTCACTAAAAGCTCATAATGATGCCATCTGGAAAGACATATTAAACAGTAAACAAATTACAATGATGAGCAGGTGGACATTACCTGTGAAATCTTCTGGAAGAGACAAGTGTCTGGTGAAAAAGTTAGTAACAAGCATTGTTTGACCAGTAATGGAGTTTCTACTTCACCTCAGTGGCTGTCCGCCAAAAATCGAAAGATAATCAGACGGATTTAATATCCCCACTACATGTAAACACCATTAACAATACACACCCTCACAAATACACACAGACCATGACAACGTCAAAAAACCTACAGTACCATATGCACACTAATTGGACAAAGTGCAGACAGTGTTTTAATCACATCACAGTGAACATTAGGGATAATGAGGGTCTTATTTTCTTCTTTGAAATGTACACTGTAGCTGTAATTAGGGCATATTGTTATATTTATCTTCCGGTGTGGTGAGTAGCCATGGCAAGATTTGCAGGGAGGCATCTTTGTCAATTTATTTGATAGTAGGTAATTTACTTCACCGACCATGGGCCGCCATTGCCCTCTGGAGATAATTTGAATGACAGCGGTACAGCTTAAACTGATAGTTTTGTATGTTACGCAACTGAAGGGATGAATACTATTATGCAACCAATATAATTTAATCCAACACTTCATTTGTAATGCCTGCGTTGAGCTTACAAGTTCAATCAACTTGTCAGGTGAAAAGTGGCATTGATTGCACAGTAAAAAGTGGGTGTTATATACAATGTAAAAAGTGGAAACCTGCAATTGTTCTCTTACAAAGCAACTTCTACTTGATTTAACCCATGCAATATTTGTATAGGTGGTATAAATTCATATATTTAGGTTTTCTCAGTGATGTTAAACAATATTTTTGACCTAAACAATACCAATTAATTTAAATATTATCATTCTTATGTTTTTTTTTTTTTTTTTTTTTTTATTGATTTATTTATTTTTTCTCTCAGTGTAACAGAATAACAATGCTGAATAGCTGTTTCACTACTGAATAATATTATATAATACCTCCTGAGTAAAACTGACTTTAAGGTATAGCTTTGTATTCTTGGCTGATTGTATTATCCTTACAAAAAAAAAAAATAAATAAAAAAAAATAAATAAATAAATAACAATGGTATAATGATGTGTCAAATATTAATACCATGCTAATTTGAAATATGCTATTGTAATGAATCATAACCTTATATATAAACCACAGTTTGTGTATGCCACTTCAAGGTTCTTCAAATAATGCCATCACAGTGGCAATACCATGTTTTTATTTTTTAATATTCATTAGTAATGGTATATGTGCATTGTAAGTTGCTTCGAAAAGGAAGTGTGTACATAATGTAATGGTACATTAGCAGAAGAATGTTAAAAAGTACTATAGGCAATATACACATTCACTTATAAGTGCTTTTAAAGAGTTAGCATTTACATAGCTAGCATTTACTTGCTGACTTAAAATAATAATAAAAAAAAAAAAATAAATAATAATAATAATAATAATAAAAACATTAAAGCTCACTAATGTAAACCTGTAATAAGAGTACTAATGCAATATAAATGTGCATAAAATGTTTATATATACATGAGTAACAGGCTAAATAAAATATCACATGGCTAGCAGCTATGGGGACAATAAAACTGCATGCATAAATTTTAACTTTCTAAAAAATAAATAAATAAAATAATATATATAAAGCAGAAACTGTAACAATATAATGCATGCGTTATAGCATTCACCCCCTCACATTCATAAATTACCACTTAAGTAAAACATAGCAAACTTCTCAAAGTGACTTTAGTTCCAAAAGTGTTTCCCATCTGTGAACAGTTTTCACAAGATTTCAGAAGTTTTGATTTTTCATGATTTCAAATGATCAAAAGTGTCCCATTGAAGTTAAGGGCTCTTTTGAAGTATCACTAAGCAAGCATCATGCTGGGAACATCATCAATATTTTGTGGATCACCTAGGAAACAGTAATTGCAAATAAACTAACATGCTGAATCAAGTCAAAACATCAAGTAAACTGATCTTAGATCTAGTCTTCTTAATGATAACAGAGTGAACTTCATTGTAATGCACTTCAAGACAGCAGTAGCCTGAAAACTTCATGAATCTTGTATGAAAGAAAAGAAAAAGAATTGGCATACTCAGCTACTGAAGGAAGATGATTTCATTTGACCAAAAATACACGTTTGGGCCTAAATGGGCCTAAAAGTACTATGTTTTGGCCAAATATTTGTTGGCTTAGTATATCACACTGTGAACACCATCCCAGCATTGAAAAATGGCGGTGGTTGTATTATAGGCCGTACTTCTCTGCAGCAGCAACTGGAAAACTCAAGATAGGAGGAAAATGGATGAAGTTAAGTACAGAGAAATCCTGCAAGAAAACGTGCTGCAATCTACAAGAGCACTGGGATTTGGAAAATAATTAATCTTCCAAACAGACTGTTACAAAACCATACAGAAATAGCCATGCTGGAGAGGCTTAAAACTTAAATTTAAAAAATAAAAAAAGAAAAAAAAAAGAAAAGAAAAAACATTTTTGAAAAAAAGGTTAATTTCCTAGAGTGGTGTAGTCAAAGGCCAGACTTCAGTTTGACTGAGCATCTTTGGAATGACTTTAAAATTGCTGTTTACTAATGGTCCACATTCAATTTGATGGTGCAAAAAAAAATAAAAAAAAAAAAATAAAGAAGTCTGGAAAAAGTAGTGCTTACCTGATTTGACCTGATTTGAAGACCTTTTTTTATTTATGTATTTATTTATTATTTTTTACATACATTATTCCAACTCCATATTTTATGTTTGATGGCACATCCTTTAAAAACATTATAATGTAATAGACAATATGCTTTATTTGTGCTATAATCAAGTAAATCTTATTATTTTATCTTATTTTTCAACATTATTTACAAGATCTATTTTTTTTTTTTTTTTTTTTTTTTTTTGTGGGTCACACTTTATGGCCTTAACTACTATGTACTTGCATCAAAAATAAGTACAATGTACTTATTGTGTTCATATTGTATTGCAAAACACTTTTGCTGCTATTGAGGTGGGATACGGGTAAGGTTAGGGACAGGTTTGGTGGTCTGGGTATGTTTAAGGGTGGGTTAAGGTGTAAGGGATGGGTCAACAGTGTGATTATAAATGTAATTACAGAACTTAATATTATGTATTTTTAAAAAATATAAGTACAATGTAAAAACATGTATGTACACAAAAAGAGCATTGTACCAAATTATTCATTTAAATGTAAGTACACAGTAGTTAAGGCCACCTAATATAAAGTGGGACCTTCTTATGTATTCACATTTATGCATATATATTTACTATGAATACTCTTACTTATTTTTTTATTTTTGTTTTAATGCCCAAAAGATGTATAGCACCTAAGCCAACACACTGTCATGGCAATTTGTAACTATATTTAATGGATTGGGGAATTGGTAGTGAAATGCATGAATATAATTCATATTAGTATTTGCAGAATCATAAAAATAGAACATTCAAATGAAAGATTCTGATGAAGATAAAAAAAGCATATTTCCATGAACTTTAAAGAATATCACAAGCTGCATTCAACACACAACTAACAGCAACATGGCCTTCTCCAACAGAGCAAAGATTTCAGGCTATGTTTCCATGGTTACAGGAGCAGGAGAGTTCTGCAGAACATGTGCTTGTCTGCTCTACCTGGCTAGCCAATCCAGTAGAGAGAGAAAACCTACAGACACACCAAAAGACCTGCAGTAGAATTATCAAAAGCTTTTTGAAGCACTCCTTTGAAATCCAGAAATACACAGGTACATTGCAGGGCAACTTTCTGAACAAATATAAGATTGTAAAGAAGTTATCATGAGACGAGACACACATGGATTAGGAAAGCATGTTCAAAATCCCCCTTGAGTACATCTTTAATCTTCAACACTGTCCGAAGAAAAAGACTATTTTACTGTTTCAAAAGAAGAAAACAAGAAACTAAGTTGCAGTCTAAGTGCATTTTTATACTATTACTTGGTTCACACAATGTTTACTATCACTTGTATAACTCTGGTTATCTTCAGATCTACTCAAGAGTAAAACAGGAGTTAATGGACATAAGGCCTTGATGAATATCAAATGTCATGTATAACTTGGTTTTCCATTCATCTAACATTTATAATAGCTATGCAGTTGCAGCTCTTTTAAGTGCAATAGTTCATGTTTCTCTGTCACTATTATATGACAGTTATATTATACTTTTGTTTAGAAGGATTTGCAGGTAGGCCTATTCATTCCTCATGCCTTTCTCAGACATTTTAGATGTAGTCTATGGATGTCTAAAAGTCCCCTTTTGTTTCATATGTGTTTTTTTTTTTTTTTTCCAGCAAATTTCACATTAACATTATGTAGGTGTCGTTATGATGTTTCGGATTCACATTTAAAACTTTTGTTTCAGCATTATTTTGAACTTTTAGATGCCATCGGCCATCAGATTGCCATCAGCTTGAACATGTACAGTGAAGATTAAACACTGGGCTTCTTGGAACTTTAATTGAATATGCTTAGCCTGGCTAACAACAGCTATTTATGTGAAACTAGTCTATTCAAATGAATGACAAAGATATAGATATAGATATAGATATAGATATAGATATAGATATAGATATAGATATAGGTAGAGATATAGATATAGGTAGAGATATAGATATAGATATATTCCTGACATATGCCATAGTGATTGTTCCAAGGAGCTCTAAAGCTTTCAGTTCCTTGACAGTTACTCACTAGCAAATTACAATAGAGCTAATGAAGTGATGTATTAACAGAGTAATCTCAACTGTGCGTTAAATCAAGCTCTACATACATCAGTGTCGCAAGTTTAGCAGAATTCTACTAGAAAACAGATACCACTGGGACCAATAAACAAGCTTTGCATTCGATTCTTAGAACATTCCATAGACTGCGATGCAACAGTACAGTTTAGTAGCATGTTTAATGCTAAGTCTGATGTAGATTAAAATCCTATAAAAAGTAGCATAAGGATGGAGTCGTGGCCTAGCAGTTGGCACACATACTACAAACAGAAATAGCACCATACAAAATGACACTTGGGCCACCGTATTTCAAGTCCTCTGGAGCCATATGGAAGTTTTTTTATAGGTAGCTAAATGTCTTCCCCTTTGTCTGACTATCAAATCACATTTGGTGTCTTTAGACACATCAATGTCAGGATGAACATGACATAGAAAATAATTGGTGCTTGTGTCGTTTGACAGTGACTTGACCTCAAACCTGCCACATCAAAGCCACTATATTTGATTCAATAACTTTTTTTTTTTTTTCAGAGAGGAAGATTACGTTGTTCCATCGCACAATTATTTGCTGTGTTTTGGAACCTTTGTTGAAGGTGAACTGTTCCTAATATAACAAAACCTCATTATTTACTGTATCTCATGGGTCAGACCCACATATAGTATACAGTAGACTGTAGGTCATGTGCTCCAGTTGTCAACAGCAGTCGTAGGGCTCCACAGGTGAAGAGGTTGATTAGGTTCAGCAGAGGGAGCCAAATCCCTGGGCACTGCACACCCCTGACTGGTGCATTCTAATCCCCCACGTAAGTAAATGACTGAATAAACAGATGAATAAATAAACGTGTTTAGTGGGAACTTCAATTAGCCTCTTGTTTGACATGCGCCGCTGCTACTGAAACTTCTCTGGAATGCAATATAAGACGCTAGCAGCAGAAGCCTATTACAAGTGACAATTTATAAAGCTGAAGCAGAACTGCAGTCGAGCTGTGCACTGCTATTCAATGCATAAAATATTCAAATTTGACTGGAAATGATGGTTTATATTTTTGGTGTGAGCAAAGGTCAGAGGGAGATGTGCAATGGTACAATTTTGATTTGTTCTCCCAAAAGAAAATTGCTGTGCAAGCTCTCCTGTATTCTCTTTCTTTCACCATAAAATACATCCTTTCTACCAACAAATATTTGAAGAAAAGTATACAGAGAAGCTCAAACCTTTTAACCTTTATTCAACACGTACACAATACAATGTCAATTGGCAGCCTATAGTATGGTTACAGTCTCATGAAACATATTCAGAGTTAATTTGCAAAAACCGATAAACGCCACTTTAAAAAAAAAAAAAAAAAAAAAAAAAAAAAAAAGAGCTGATTGCCATGGATTATTCTCCACATATAGCGCGATCTGAACCCTAAACACGTTTTGTCAAAAAAGCTGGTATTGTCCACTTTCAAGACCTCGCGAGTTCACATTTTTTCACATTCCCTTGTTGTTTTTGAACAGAAGCCGATAAGTCCATTTTAGCGAATCAGCACGCTGTATTCAGGTCAGGTGACAAGGCTACTTTCTCTTTGAAAAGACGTGCTAGCTGAGAGGAGTTTTGTCAAAGCTGACTAAAAGTGATTGAGGATGGATAATTTCGACAAACTTGATGAACCTGTGATATCTTCTTCAGGGCTTAAAGGAAAATAAAAGCTGAAACGTTTTCACAGACCCTTGCAAAAGCAGTGCGTTAAAATGATGAGGGAAAAGCTCTGTGTATTGCGTTTAATCACGTCCATACAGTTTATGATCACAACAACAACAACAACATTTGTCAGGCATCTACATTGTAATCTGAGGAGATTACAAACATTAAATGAGTGTTTTTTTTAAACTCCAAAACATGAAATGTGGAGTTATGCTTTTGCTAAAAAAAAAGGACTGTTGGAGTTATCTGCTATAAAACATCTATAAAAGTTTTTTTTTTTTTTTTTTAATGCTTTTAATATGTAAAAAAAAAAAATAAAAAAAAAAAATAACATACTTTCAATGAACTTTAATTTTGTAAATCACCTGTATAAAACGTGATCTCTGAAAAATAAAATGAAAATGGAGTTATCGGTTTTTGCAAATTAACTCTTCATATAGGCTATATATACTCTAATAAAATGAAAATGGAGTTATCGGTTTTTGCAAATTAACTCTTCATATAGGATATATATATATATATATATATATATATATATATATATATATATATATATATATATATATATATAGCCTATATGAAGCCTATATATATATAGCCTATATAGCCTATATGAAGAGTTAATTTGCAAAAACCGATAACTCCATTTTCATTTTCGATAACTCCATTTTCGATAACTCCATTTTCATTCACTCCAAAACATGAAATGTGGAGTTATGCTTTTGCTAAAAAAAAAGGACTGTTGGAGTTATCTGCTATAAAAGTTTTTTTTTTTTTTTTTTTTTTTTTTTTTTTAATGCTTTTAATATGTAAAAAAAAATAATAATAATAAAAAATAACATACTTTCAATGAACTTTAATTTTGTAAATCACCTGTATAAAACGTGATCTCTGAAAAATAAAATGAAAATGGAGTTATCGGTTTTTGCAAATTAACTCTTCATATAGGCTATATATATATATAAATCACCTGTATAAAACGTGATCTCTGAAAAATAAAATGAAAATGGAGTTATCGGTTTTTGCAAATTAACTCTTCATATAGGCTATATATATATATATATATATAGCCTATATGAAGAGTTAATTTGCAAAAACCGATAACTCCATTTTCATTTTATTTTTCATTTTATATATATATATATATATATATATATATATATATATATATATATATATATATATATATTTTTTTTTTTTTTTTTTTTATTCTAACTTCCAAAACCTGTACACTTTTTACTGTAAAATGAAATGAAATGGCCCATACAGTTTTTACCGTAATATTTAAAAATTTCTATCTTTTTCATGATAGAAGATAGAAATTTTTAAATGTTACGGTAAAAACTGTATGGGCCATTTCATTTCATTTTACAGTAAAAAGTGTACAGGTTTTGGAAGTTAGAAAAATAATCTTATAATTGACAATATTTTAATTTACAATTTAATCTATCTATCTATCTATCTATCTATCTATCTATCTATCTATCTATCTATCTATCTATCTATCTATCTATCTATCTATCTATCTATCTATCTATCTATCTATATATGTAAAGTTATGACAACAACAGTGCAGAGATATTGCAGGGGCCCTCAAGGGCCTAATATGACTAAGGGCCTCAGTACACCACCCCACATGACTTTTGGATGTTTGATGTAGATATTGGAAGGGCCCTCGGGGGCTTTAGAGGGCTGACTAAGTGCCTCAGTGCATTGTTTCAAGTCAAAAGAGCACACAACATGTCTCTACAATATTCAAGCTGCTGAGATAGCACTGGGGCCCCAGGGGTCTCAATGGCCTTAGGGTCCCACAAAATGATTCAATACACTATCCAAAGCTAAACAGCCCATCCACCGTGTGTTCTAGTGAAGTAGTATGGCTGGGGACCCAGGGCCCTCAATGGTCTCAGTACACTGTCTTGAATCAACAGAGCCCTCCCCCATGTTTTAGGATGTCCTGGTGCCTACCTTGGGCCCTGTCAACCTTATTACTAGATCTATCTTTTTTTGTATAGGCTACAACTGTCATACCATCAGAAAATTTAAGTTTAATAAGTTTATTTTAATGAGGTGAGGCAATATCATATTACAAAGAGAGCACAAAATGGAAGGTCAGACAGGTGACAGTTTTTTTTTTTTTTTTTTTTTTTTTTTTTTTTATGACAGGTGACTGCAGATGTTCTGTGATTTTACTACTTCTTTCCTCAGTCTCCCCACACAAACTAAGCTTCACTATCTGAGGTTGATTAAGCAGAAAATCCAGGGCACATGAAACAAAAAGGCCATGATGTTCATGTTGGGCTGGGTGAAGTGAAGGTCGGGCTGTCTATGGGAGACAGTAGGTTCAGAGGTCGGGCGTCTTTCATCTTTGTAGCACCCCTGGCAATGCTGTACTTTGGAGAGCATATGGTGCTGGTTCCTCTTGTCAAAACAAAATGAGATATTTTCACCCAAGAGTGTGTTTTCTCATGGTTGCGTATTATCACCCTTTGCTCAACCTGTTTGTTTTTTGACCGATATGTAAGATCCTTAAAGCAGGTAAACAACCATTAGTTATACCCATGCAAATCGGTTTAAGCCCTCAATCCCATGGCTAGGTTGGCTCTTCATGGACTCCATTAAAAACCATGGTGCATGCTCGGAGACCAACAGACTTCAACCCTACAGTGTTGCTGGGCATTTCTGGAATCACAAAGAGCAGCAGTTTGCTTCAAAGCACTTCGGCTTGTGCAAACAAATCAATTGAGCCACAGTGGCAGTAGAGGATTCAACTCTTTTTTTCCTTATCCAGCTGATGTTGTCTGGACTGCATGCATGATTGAAAAATCGATGCTCAATCATATTTGCTGTAATCTCTATGTGAGCATTTCTAGGCTGACAATATGCAAGTGCAACAATCCTTTCAGATCAGAAGACACGTGCTAAGAAGCAATGAAGCCAAAGTCCTTATTTTGCAAAAATACTTCAGGAGAGAATGTCTCAGCCAATAGCCCCCATTACTTTTTAAGAACGTCATGAAGGTGATAAGTGTAATGTTGCTAATGTTAAAGAACTTTTTTTTTTTCCTAGTCCAGCTTAATGTACTAAAAGTAAGTCATTTGTAGGTTGATGGCATCCTGTTTGTTTGAGCATTCTGACTAGAGGCCTGTCTCTTGAAGCTTAAATTTAACAAACTCAAGAAACAGAATTGGTTTTGAGTTGACAGAACCAAACAAATCCAGTCAAGTTTAGTTCAGGTTCAGTGGTTTTATTGGACATTCTTTGTCAGCACAGGATTTGATCCTGAGTTTATGATGAACTCTTTGATTCACTTCTTTGCTAAAGAGCAACAGATCATTATGTAAGGCACATAAATGACACACTTTGCCTTTAATAATTTGTCCACCGGCTGGAATTTAACCAAGCTTTGTTTTCTTCTGTTGAGGATCTATGCAAATTTTCCCATCTCAGCAGTGATCTGTACCAGTTTCCGCTCTCCACCACCTGTTCTCTCGGCAAGCTGCATGAAAACTCCCCTGAGTACATAGAATCCTGAAGCTGCTGTGGAATTAATGTCCTGTGATCATCCCAGGCTTTGACCGCTCCAGTTTGCTATTCAAATAATGAAATAATGAGCCCTATATTCCTATCATTAATGGTGTTAAGCATGCTAATGGGGTAAACGCCAACCCCACATGAATTTGTGCCAGTTTTGTGTATACACACACACACACAATCCTATCCCCAAGATAGCCATTTATAATACCTGTTCAAAAATATTCCACATATTCTAACATAGATAATCAAAATTGTCTTACTGGTTAGGTTTCGCGGCATGTGGTATATACAACTTACACATTTAAGCTCCAGAACAGTAGGAAAGACATCATTAAAGTATTCAGTGTGAGTCCAGTGGTTTAACCTAAATTTTATGAAGCAACGCAAGAAAAAAAAAAATAAATACTACTTTATTTACAAAATAATATCCAAAGTGTGGTGATGCTTCCCCTATGGGTTTTAGATCAATGTTTTAGTAAATAAGGTGGTTATTTATTCATTTATTTTTGCTCGCATTGCTTCCTCTTTCCTACTGTTCTGGACCTTGAATGTGTAAGCTGCATAGCTTCCTATGGAGGGACGGAAAGCTAGATCTCATCAAAAATGTCTTAATTTTTGTTCTGAAAATGAACAAAGGTCTTACAGATATGGAATGACATGAGGGTAATTAATGACAGAATTTTCATTTTTAGGTGAACTAACCCTTCAATTTCAAAGATTATTTTGTTATTTATTTATTTATTGGTAAACATTTGAAGTGTAAGATGCTCAAAGTACCTCTTGTGAGAATAGTAATATTCAGGTGACATTACACTAAACACTAGTTGAAGTAACCTTGGATAAATTATTACATTTTTGATATTTGTTTTTGATATTGTTGCATGTTTGTGAATGCATTAATGTTTAAAGTGCAATTCATCAGCTTTGTGTATATTTGTGAAGCTTTGTGAAAAAAATTCAATTTGCAGAAATTCAATTAGGCCAATAGAAACATTTTGGTGTAATCAGTCACTAGAAAATTTTGAGATATAAAATTATATAAAATTATTAGTGTTTTCAAAGATTATCTTCACGTAAAGTTGATGGCAAAGGTAATCCAAATGTAAAAAAGTAACCTCAGAAAATTTATTACACTTTATGGTGTTTTTTTTTTATATTTTTGCATGTTTGTGATTGTATTAATGTTTAAAGTGCAGTTCATCAGCTTTGTGTATCTTATGATAATTAAAATTCATGATTTTGTAAGGTTTTCTGTGTAGAAAATTTCAGTTAATTTATCATTGTAAGGTATTTGTGCAATATTTTATTGTAGATTTGATTAAAAATATATATTAAAATGTGTCAGTGTTCAGTATATTATCGTTTATTTTTATTTTTTTTTTTAATCATTTTCTTTTGGGACAACGGGGAATAAACAATTCAGTAAGGTTGCTTTAGCAATATATTTTGCAAATATACATTTTTAGATTAGGTAAAAAAAATAAATAAAATAAAATAAAATAAATAAATAAATAAATAAATAAAATGTATGCTACTACTATTTAAAATATTTAATTGGACCAATAACATAGTTTGGTAGATTTAATTAATTTATTTATTTTTCAATTGGCTCAACCTATTATTTCTCATAGAGCCAATGTTAACAGACTGTTGCCACAATTAAATTATCAAAAATCAATTTGCAGAAATTCAGTTGGGCCAATGGAAAAATGTAGGTGTAATCAGTCACTAGAAAATTTTGAGTTGGGGAGGTCTTACATTTTTTACAGTGTGAGGTATGTATAATGCTAACCTTGCAAGCTAAGTATTAGTGGTATGTTGAGCTAGTAAACTATCTTGTTATTAGGATTGCTAATCAGGCACAGAATAGAGAACCTATCACAGTTAATTCAGCAACACTTCAAGGTTCAAACAGGATCCAAACCACAGATTGACTGCTCCCCCTCCCCCTCCCCCTCCCCCTGCTGGATTCTATTCACACCTGTATTTTTTGGGTCAGAACCACAATACGTTTTCATTATCAAAGCGGCAGCTGTTTCCCCCTGTTGCTAGTTAACAGTGATGGAAGGGAAGGCAGGAAAAATGAATAGTGTTCATCACTTTTGTGCTTTGTGTTTTGAATCTTTTGCTTTTATTCAGACAAACTCTGATAAATACCAGAAATGCAAGGGTCAAAGACCTCATTCAAAATGTTGTGCAATGTAGTGACTTTTTAAGGTTAGTTTACATACTTCTAAGGTTACCTTAATGAAGTGCAATGCAATTAAGAGACAATGCAACATACAGATTCATATTTTGGCTCTAATCAACTGTAATGAATGACAGATTAGCCACAGTGAAATGTCACTGGTGATCTCAAAATGAATGAAAATACATTTACCATTGTACATCATTTTGACGGACAGGGTTGCACAAATTCCGTCATAATCTATTAATGCCCATCATTTTAATTTTCATATATATTTAATTATATTAACACATGTAATTGTGTTTATTTTTGCACATCTTCATTTTTAATAATGAACCTACGGATGAGCATATAGGCCTATCAGAGGTGTAGAGAGTACCTGATAATCATACTTGAGTAAAAGTACAGATACCGTACAGTGAAAATGACTCCACTACAAGCTATAAGTCACCGATTCCAAGACAACTTGAGTAAAAACATTAGAGTATCTGATTTTAACAGTACTTAAGTAATTTACTTATACTAAATATAGTCTCAAAGATGCACTAGTCAAAGAGACATTCCAGTCAAAAACTGTAACGTTGTGGAGAAGCTGGGGAAAACAGGCAGAGGCAATGATCTATGTGCAGATATTTCATGGAAAAGCTAGAACAAACAATAAGCGAAAAACCACAGAACAGAACAGAACAGAACAACGGGCAAACAGATAACCCTTACATTCAACAACTCACAAAGAACTAAAGAAACACTAGGGCTGTATATATATATGTATGTGTATATATATATATATATATATAGATAGATAGATAGATAGATAGATAGATAGATAGATAGATAGATAGATAGATAGATAGATAGATAGATAGATAGATAGATAGATAGATAGATAGATAGATAGATAGATAGATAGATAGATAGATAAGATACAAACTGACTACAAACACCACGGGAGACAGGAAGTGACAAAAGTTTTTTGTGAGGAGAGCAATCATGCTTATTTTCTAAAACCAAAATAAAACTGAACACCTCAAAATTGCAAAAACAAAACAAACAAAAAAAAAAAAACAATAAGCTTCAAAAATGTCTCTTCAGTATAATGGATAAATAAAATAATGTTAAGTCTTCTTGCACTGGATGTACTGGTTTCGGCCTCATTGGCATCTGCAGTCATGTCCTCATCTCATATATAAAACACCTGTGATTCACAACTGGCTAAGGAACTCACACTCACGTAAAGTAACCTTGTTGACAAGTTTGGGTAAGGGCAAAATGCACAAGATATATTACTTTCAGTGCCCTGTAGTTGGCGATATCACATCTTTTGTAGCATAAATATACTGCTGCAGAAAAGCTAGGTGCCATGCAAAATGTAATGTGTAACTGCAACCCTCATTTCAAATGTAGTGGAGTAAAGAGTACAGATACTCATTCAAAAATGTAGTGAAGTAGAAAGTAAAAGTATTACAAAGTATCCGAAAAGATAATTAGTTGCATTTACTCAAGTACTTTACACCTCTGAGGCTTATGCATTTATTTATAAAGAGAACAGATGAACAGAAACTGTGCATCACTTTTCATATTCAACACCACACACCCCGCAGTGACAGTGGAGGCCACTAAAAACAAACAACAACAAAAAAACAATAATAGATTAATAATAGATTCTCATTTTTATGAACCAATATTGATGAATGAACAGTACAGTGCACCTCCCATCCAATAAATCGCAATAGGCTAAGTTTAGTGTGTTGTTACTTTTGATATGAAACAATGTCTCGGATTTCAAATTCTGTCCAATTAATTAGGAAATTCAAGCAATAAATACAGTTTTGGCGCTTTTTAATGTGGCATGATAGATTGCTGTAGACACCTCAGATCAAGCGATGCGGCAGCGCACGTGAACTGATCATCTCTTTCGCTTTACTAGTACTCGCCTGTCATAATCAAACGCCTAGCAAAAGGCTTGTGACAGTTTTATTTTTGTTCTGGAGGCTGATGATCCCGCGCTCTGCCACACTCGCCACCAACTGAACAGGGATGGGAATTACAGTTATAAATTATAATAGATCACCCTCAGTGTAATCTGTCAAATTGATGGACGGCCTTCAGATTTTTCCATCACTGATAAAAATTTTGTAAAAATCTGCGAATGACAGAAGATTTTTGGTTAACACAATATATATATATAAAATACACACACACTCTAAAAAATGCTGGATTAAATACAACCTAGTGCTGGGTAAATATTGGACAGAACACATGCTTGGTTATTTTCAACCAACAGTAGGGTTAAATGTTTAACCCAACCTTCTGGGCAGTAATAGAATACATAATCTAATACAAAATATGGAACATCCAGTACAGAAAAAAAAAAAAAAAAAGAGAGAGAGAGAGAGATTTAAAACCATCATCTAAAATTGATATAGCAAAAAAAATGAGTATCTCATATTTTATATATAGGAACCATATTAAATTCTTTATTACGCCATAACAAAACCAGACAAATAAATTTAACGCTCTCAACCTCCATATATACCTGGCTTCCTTCCAGCTACAGTGACCTTACCTTAGTTTGCCTCATTACGCTGACCTCCCGAAAACCCACCCCCTTCCCACGGAGCTCAGCCTTCCCTGGTGACAGCCGTGCACGACAACAAGTCTCCAAAGAATGTAAGTGCACCAGCCAATAGAAAGGTAAATAGCCCTGGCATTTCACGCTCTGCATTCATCAAACTTTTCATCCTCTATTTCCCTCCACATATAAACCCATATGCCTGAGGACATATGGAGAGGAGGTGAGCACAATCATTCACTAGAAGTCCATTGCTTGGAAAGCGGTGAAAGAGGGCAGGAATGATTTGGCCTGTATGTTTTCATTTCCTTTCCAACCAAGTGCATCAAAGCTTTTCCTGCTGGTATTGGAAGGTTGTGTATCTTGAAATATCTTTATACCCCTTCTTCTTTTTGAAGAACATAGAAGCACAAATAAATTACCTCTTGTCAGGTAAAGTGATTACTCGTGGTCATAAAAAGGTTTCTTCAATTAAGAACCCTCTTTGGACTTTTAAAAGATGAACTTGATTGAAACACTTCTCAAACACGCTAGTTGCCCAACAATCGATTCCCTGGAGAATTCTGTTCTTTTGAATTCTGAATGTGATTTTGCATGAAACATCATAAACAAATGTAACTTCCATATCTAATCATCATTTATTTTGTGATGGGGGTATAAATGCCATCTTGGAAGTTTGGAATAAACTGTGAAACTGTGACCTTTATCAAAAAGCTAATATTCAAAGCTAATATTTGTTTGTATTCTAAATGCACACAATAAAAAGGAGTTGACACTTTTTGCATAATTTTACTTATAAAATGATTCATATTTAATAAATAAATAATGTTTTCTTTGTATATGTTTAAAACTGTTTAATTATCATAATTTAAAATATAATAGTATTTATGATGGATTTTCTTATTTTTAGATTGAAAGTCTTGATCTTTGACTAGGAAAAGTAGGAAATATCTGGACGATAAAATATCTTAAAGTTAAGTAACATCTGTGAACAAATAACCAGGTCTATCACCAGCAGAGTTGGGTATAATGTGTTACTCAGTAACACGTTACTGTAATCTAATTATTTTTCCTGGTAACGTAGTAAAGTAATGAGTTACATTTAAAATGTATGTAATTTGATTACAGTTACTTATGTCAATACAATTACGTTACTTAAGCTATAAATGCAGTGTTAAAAAAAAATGAAGTAAAGCACGTCAGTATGCCCTTTAATAAATCACCGGATAATGCAAACTAAAATGAGAGTCCTACAACATTTAGATGCAATGAAAGGTTGCCTATCATATTTCAAAATTTTGCACTCGACATATTTTAGTCTGGCATTATAGTTTGGGAAAGTTCAATAAGTGAATGTCTACAAGTTTATGTCACAGTAACACTAATAAAGTAAAAAATAAATGACTCATCAAAATGAGATCAACCGCTGGAATAAACCGTGTCGGCATCACAATTCAAGGCTTTCTCCTCACAGCGCATCTTCTTCCAAAAATGAAAAGTAGCCGAGATGAACTTGAATCTTTCTACAGAGGTGACATGAACGTTTACATGTTCGCATGTCTCAAGCCTGGTTTCATGTGGGTGATTATCTTATAGCGCGCCATGTGCATGATCACATTATGTGGGCTCAGACGGGAAAGACTGGACCTCGCGTTGGTTTCATATAAATTATTTTATCAGAGAATATTTGTTTTCAACATGACTTACTTAATTTAATAATAGACACTTCAAGCTTTCTTTAGATATACTGCATTTCTCATGTCATTTTCGTTCATTCCAGTGACTCGTTTCAGGAAGATATTCACAGAGACTGAGAATGCAGAAAGCGCACCCTATTTGTTTTCTTTATTTTACAAAACCCAAAAAAAGAAAATAAAAAAAAAGAAAGGTTTTGTTGATATTGGGAGTGAATCAGGGCATACAAATAACAGGCCTACTTATGTTTTTTTTTTTTTTTTAGTCAATTTGAAATTAATGAAATAACTATGAGTTTCTCTTTGTAGTGTATTTTTTTAGTTTTGATAACTTGAAAAGTAAAGTAAACTTGAAAGTAACTTGAAAGTAAAGTAATTAGTAATCTGATTACTTTTAAATTAAGTAATCAGTAATGTAATCAAATTACAATTTTAAAGAAGTAATTAATCATTTGTAGTGGATTACTTTTTTTTAAGTAACTTACCCAACACTGATCACCAGCCTTCAGAAATAAATAAACAAACAAGCAAACAAACAATCAAATAAATAAATAAATACAATTATGAATATGCCATATCTCTACATATTCTGTTTTGGCTTATCTCACAAGTACTTTTCTGGCTGTTTGGTTTTATTACTTTCTTTTTGAAGCCTGCAAATTGGACAATAATATCCAAGTGGTTTGTTTACACAGAGAGGCTTCCATTTGGTCGATCTATACTGGGATTTCTGTTTTGCAAAGCATGATTATGATCATTTTATAATATGTTGGATTCCTGCCGTGCAGTTGTATGTCTGAAAAGAACAAGAGAACACACGGAGCCTAGCAGTGAGTGATTGAACAGCATGTGGAACTGCTGCATTTGTCTTTCAAGTGCATGAGGTGCGCCTGAAGAGTTCGTAATTTCCCAACCTTCTCTGCAACCTGACTATCAAATGAGGCTTTCTAAACTCTTGCCCCCCACTTCTCTCACCCTTCAATCTCTCTTTCGTTCTGTATGTTACATATCATTTCCATTCTACCTCTTTTCAACTCTAGCTATTCCTCCCTGAGAAAAGATGAAACGGTTATTCACAAGGTGAAGTTCTCCGTTCTGTTCGGTATTTTGCACAACCACATGCACATTACCTCTTTCCTAGATAAATTTATATGGTTCAAAGCTTGTGTAGTAGAGGGCTGCAAAAGATGTGATGCTAAACATTTTTAACTTCCTTTTTGTGAGATGAGGGGCTTAATGAATGCCTCAATGAACCTCTTTTTGTTCCCTATAACTTCCCATAATTTATTTATTTATCAAATGTGTGTAGCAATTAAAAATACCTCAAATATAGCTTTGGTTAAAGTTGGTAGCACTCATTTAAATTTGCTTTACTACACTATTATAAGAAAACTGTGCAGTCAATACCATATGGAGCTATTTCTAATAATTGGTAACCAAATGTAGTCAGGCTAATTAATTATTTTTAAATGTTTTAACGTTCTTGATTTGAATAAAACCAATTAATTTATGTTACGATGTGAATCACATTGTTTCGTAGAGAAAGCATCTTTAACATTGTAAAATGGAAGCTCTTTACCTTCCTCCCACCCCTGAGAGCTTGCTTTTGTCTTTGCCATCGTCTGGTCGTTCGCCCATGAGTCCTCTGCTGATGTTAAACTCCAGGCAAACTCAGGATAATATCCAGCAGGCCCACGGTCACATGACTTTCCCTTTGAAGAACAATCTGAAAGAGAACAATGATTTTACTAACATTTGCATATGCAAAGAAACCGCATTGTTCAATAGTTAACAGAACAGCTTTTATTGTATGTTTTGGAGCAATTTTATGGACATTTTTGGTCCTGTATATTAAATTACTCTCTAATTAGACACTTTTCAAACTCATTTCACTGTTGGTATATTGTTTTTCAAACTTGGACGGGCTGATCTGTTGACTGATTTTAAAAGGGTCTGGGGCATTAAACATCAGCTTGACCAGGCTAAGAAACTACATGATAAGACCAGATAAGACCAGAAAATACATGCATGCATACAGTTCACTGCAGTTTCCAGCTGATGTGACCATTAGTTGCATTTAAAATTGCTAACAATTTTATATAACTTCACACAAATTATGATTATAGACTATCAAACACACACAGACACACACACACACACACACACACACACACACACACAGATATAGATAACTTCACAATACTATGTTGTGACCATAAAACTTTTATCATGGCGCATAATTGTAAACTAATACATTTTGACATTTGCAGTACATAACTAGCTCCATTTTTATGGCTTTTCTGAAGTTGTAAACATGCTTACTAGCTCACCTGGTATAGCACTGTGTGGTATGAGTCTTGTAAAACATTGTTAACACTATCGTTTTTAGTGTTGATGCATGCTATTTTAACTGTATTTTTTTCCTGAATCATGATAACCATTGGGATTTCCATCACATTTTAAAATTCTATGCATTCTGTGGTGGATCTCTATGTCTCTCTCTAATGCTAATTTCAAAGCTAGTATTTTTAGAGTTTAGAGAAAATATACTAGGCACCAATTTGTGTCCTCTTTTGATCACATCTTGTTCTCACTGAGTAGCATGTGAAGCAAAAGCAAATGTATCTTTAGGAAAGGCAATGTCTAGACTGCATTATGATTAGCTCATTACCCTGTCAATGTAATAATACCCACCAATCATGTTCTCTTCATCACTATGATTGGTTGATTACTCTGTCAAGGCTGATTACCACCTCTCTTGCTTGTAACAGGTCAGAAGATCAGCCTGAGTAATGCTGCATTCACGTGCTATCGGAATTATCGTAAATATGAGTTTCCTAGTCAGAAATTGGCCATATAAGGCCTCTCTAATGCTGCATTCACGTGGTATCGGAATTATCGTAAATACGAGTTTCCTAGTCGGAAATTGGCCATATAAGGCATCTCTAAGGCCATTCATGTCCAATTTCCGAGTAGGAAGCTCGCATTTACGATAATTCCGATGGCATGTGAATACAGCATATGTCAAAAAGGCTCACTCGTACAACATTTTCAGTTACATCCAAACCAAATTAACTTGAAACAATGATCTGTGAGAGACTGTGGTTAAATTAAAGGTGCACTTGTGGTTCTTAGAATTTATTGACTACAAATCCAAAAGAAGGTGTCCACCATGCCATATAATGATACTTTGATTTGAACTGATTTAATAAACATTACATTATTTTATGTATGTTATATAAGTTATTAGTTTATTTTCAATTATGATTTATAGTATGCTTTTTACCTGGAAACCATATAACATACTATTTCATCTCATTTGATGCACAAACTTTGTAAAGAAACTGTTTCATCATAATTCTGTTATACTGTTATTCTGACAGTATAACTAAGGATGCACGATATTATCGGACTGATATCGGAACCGGCCGATAATGGCTTTAAATGTAAATATCGGCATAGGCCTGATATTAAAAATTATGCCGATATGTCTTGCCGATAAGAGTAATGGGTTAACTCACATGTGCTCAGGGTATGCTAGTGAATAGATCACGTCAGCAGTGTGGCTCAAACTTGAAGCAAAGTTTTGTCTGAACGATGATTAGATTGACTGTTTTGGATTCCTGTATTTAATCTGTGAAAGCACGTACAGAATGAAACGTTTGATGTGTGATAGAGTAAACAGTAATAGCACGTGCAGCCAAGTAGGGCTCGCTGCACAACACAAGATTCAGGGGGCGTGGATTGATCCACATCTAGGGGGTGGAGATTGGTAGGTTTAAGTATATGTAAGGTGGGAAGAATTGGATCTGGATCCAACCACACCCCCTGGATCTTGTGTTCTGCAGCGAGATGCTCCTCCGTGCAGCGGCAGCAGTGACAGCCTCCCCCAGGTCCTAATGCCCGTTCGGTAAGGAGTTTTAATCTGTAGGGGGCGCTGTTGGTCTACTTCTAATTAAATTAAAACTAAAATAGCCTACAAAAATAACATTTAGACTGTGTTTCTGATTAAATAAAGCAGTAATTGATGTCATAAAATAATGAGTATGTTTTGATTTAATAGTCAAAAAAAAAATCACAAACATGACACCTGTAAATTATATAATTTTATATATACTGATTTATTCATTAATGTTTTTTTTTTTTTTTTAAACAAATCATGAGCTCTAAAAGATTTTCAGAATTTTTACAACTCTTATGTTTTAGACCATCTACTAATGTTAAATCTTAAAATAAAATGTTAGGCTTAACACTGCATCTTTCTGGGGGAAAATGCACCAATTTATATAGTTTATGTATAGTTATTTCCAAAGCTTCAATGTCCTCTTAAAAAAAACCTTCATTATATTTTATTTAATTCTAATAAATAAGTTATTGTTAAAAACTAACCAAAATTAAAAATATATTGCATTGTTTAAGGTCAAAGACTGTGGTGAGGTGACTGATGAAATGTGTCTTCAAAAAGACACATGATCATAGCTGTAGCAAATAACAGTTTGTTTGTTTGTTTGTTTTATTTTTGTTTTGTTTTGTTGTTTTTTTTACTCTGAAATGAATGTCACTGGTTATAGGTTAATCCAGGAGTGTCATTTGAGTTGCTTTGTAGCCCAGTATGATGGACAAAAAGTTGTCATTTCATGCTTTGTACTTTGAGGGTTTATATTGCATTTACATGTAATAATTTATCAAATGTTTTATCTAAGTGACTTACAAATGAGGAATATAGAAGCAATCAAACTAACAAAAGAGCAACAACATGTAAGTGCTGTGAAAAGTCCATGTTTTCATGTCTTGGGAATGTACAGTACTTCAGCAATAGTAGAAGTATCAAAGGACACATTCCCCTTAATAATATTTTAGTAATTATGTACAATTACTAAATTATTGTACACATAATGTAATTACAATTAGACTTGATAGAAAATGATGAGCCTAATATAAAATAATGTTCAAATATCCATTCATTCATTCATTCATTCATCCATCCATTCATCCATGCATCTATTCATTCATTCATTCATTCATTCACTCACTCACTCACTCACTCACTCATTCTCTGCTCAGTTGTTTTTACACAGTAACCATTAATGGAAACATGGTTAAAAATAAATAAATAAATAAATAAAAATCACCCCATTAGACATAAAAGTGCTCATAGCTGAAAACATATCCCTATATGAAAACCTTATCTATAAGAGGCCAGCAAATATAATAAATGTAAACTCAGCTAGTTTTTAGTGTTTTAAATTGAAGTTGGAGCTTAGCATTTGTAAGAGAGTGATGTCGGGTAAAAGTAGATAAAGTGACAACGTTTTAATTTAATAATGATGTGTCAAAGTACATTTGCATAGCTTATCTCATAAGCTTATCATGTAGCTCTGTAACGCTAATAATTTTAACACCGGTATTCACATAAAAGTGAATGTCAGAAGCCATTCTTCAGGAACTTTAACATGACTATGATGTTCATAGCTAGTTCCTACACTTTTCTTGAGGTATTTCATGTATTCGTGTATTCGTTTATTCTGCTAGAATGGCTTTCAAACCATTCCAACTGTGTTCCAACCACACATTCGTCTCGTATTCACTGGAGTGTTAAAAGCACCGGTGGGACCAGGTTGTTTATCAGAGGACTGCTGGTTGAAGCTCCAGGCGACGTACAAATACGCACATTTTCCGTTCTTTTGCCCGGTTTGTGAGTGTGCTTCCTTGGTACAGTACTGGGGGCTTCCACTGTTAAGAAAGGCAGATCTCAGAGGAACATTTTATTGCCCAGAGGTTGCTCTTTCATAGCTCAGACTTAATGGAGTTCTTTGTTATGTTTCATTTGGGAAGTATGCATTTTCTCTGTGTTAAAATAACTTGTGCTGTGCCAGTTTAATGTGCTAAGACAACTGTAAGCAGAAGCAGGCATACTTAAGTAGATTCCTCTAAATGCAGGGCTGGCTTAGACTTTGTTGGTGCCCTATAAAATGTACCACACTAACAAATGTAAAAAAAAAATAAAAGGTCACACTTTGTTTTAAGGTCCAATTCCCGCTATTAGCAAACCAGACATTTGCCCCAATAAACTCCTAATTTGCTGCTTATTAATAGTTAGTAAGGCAGTTGTTAAGTTTAGGAAATGGGTTGGATTAGGGATGTAGAATAAGTTCATGCAGAATATGTGCTTTATAAGTGCTAATAAACAGTCAATATTTTAATAATAGGCATGCTAATAAGCAACAAGTTAATAAGAATTGGTCCCTATATTAAAGTGTTACTAAAGGTACATATTAATTTAACCATTTAACATTATTTAGAGCTGGAAGTGGAAAATACTATGGTCAGATTGCATACTGACAATACAATATATTATGGCTGGGTATTGTTGGCTAAGATAATATTCATAAATATTCAACATGATGATATTATAATGTAACATACATATATAAACATTATGTCCAGACCAGTTTCAAGATTCGTAGTCATCACTTTTATTATTATCATCATTATTATTATTATTATTATTATTATTATTATTATTATTATTATTATTATTATTATTATTTCAAATAAGTGCCAAATTGAGCATAATATTGTATTATATCAGATGATAATGTCACACTCTGATAATGGAAGCTATTATTATTATTATTATTATTATTATTATTATTAATAATAATAATAATAATAATAATAATAATAATAATAATAATAATAATAATAATAATAATAATAATAATAATAATAATAATAATAATAATAATAAAAGTGATGACTACGAATCTTGAAACTGGTCTGGACATGATGTTTATATATTTATGTTACATTATGATATCATCATGTTGCATTTTATTTCCCTTTCACCACAACCATTTACAAACATACTGTACACTATAAAATGCAAATGTATACTACAGTTTTACAATTTGTTCTTAGTATCTGATGAGATAAGTGTTTGTATTTATATTAAAAAATTTTGTTTTAAAATAATAAAATTGTGGATATACATACATTATATATATGTATATATATATATATATATATATACTTTTTTTTCCCACCAGAATCTTTTTTGACCCACATGTGCAATTTGTCAAAGCATTTCAGTTCACTGTAGTTCATCCGAAAGTAGAGCGCTCTGTCTAACAATATCAAGTTTTAAAATATGCTGCATTAGAGCTTGTTAATATTTCATGACCTAACACTTGTGAAAGTGCCAGATTTTAGAGAACACTCCTGAGCTTTCCTTCCACTTAGTGATTATCAACCACAATTGCTAAGATGGTGAATCATTTGTTCAAACCCTCAGATAATGTTAAATGCCAGAGGGAAACTTAGGTCTCAATGAGATGTGTTGCTGTGATGGCTCTTTTCAAGGTTGCACAATAAATTGATTTCAGGAAGAACTGCTTTTTTTCTGACAGGACATATTGCTCACCAACTTCATCAACAATTTTATTTCAGGGTGAGTGTATATATTAACCTTTAGAAAAAGCCTTAACATTGTCATTTGAAAAATGATTTCCTTGATTTTTGGAGACAAAAGACTTTGATGTACTGTGAAAGCATTTTGTAACTTTAAAAACTCAAAACTGCTGCAAGAATATATATTGAAAGTATAAGAATGGAATGTTTGTGGCTGTGTGTAGCACCTACTACTCTGCATATTATTTTAAATGAGGGTAAATAAAGTAACAGTATAACATTTTATTGTTATTTTATTGCTTTACCGCCCAAATACTGGCCAGAATAAACATTTACATTTATGCATTTGGTAGATGCTTTTATCCAAAGAAATAGGAGTGAACCTATCGCTAGCAACATTTTCTAACGTTCAAGCTACAGAAATGCTATATATATATATATATATTTTTTTTTTTTTAAATGAATAACAAAACTACATAATACACCTAGATTTAAGTGAGAAATAATTATTACGTTCATGGAGTTAAAAATGTATTCTGTTATAACACAACTTGACCTACCCTATCCCGACATTAAGAAAGGGTGCAGCACTTTTCAGAATGGACTGTTTTGTGAATCTGTTTTATGAATGTAGTAAAGGCTTTGCAGTAGCTATTATTAAAGGCAGTGCAGACTATATTGAACCTGACAGCAAACCCACAACTTGTATGTGAACACAGCAAAGTGCTCTTGTCAATTTATTTTACATGTGAAGAGAGTGTTTACATTTTTAAAAGCACATCAGCAAAAACAACTTGTTTCATAAGGGTATGAAAGAGGATAGTCATGAAAAATATGCTTGGTCGGCAGTGCCCAAACTGAGATGGATCATTGTAAGTGATCGATCTGGAACACTCTACATATAGGTGGGGCACAAATAGCACTTCACATTGGAGACTCAACTCATATTTGATTCTTATAGAGTTTGACAGTTTGACAAGTATAAAAAATGGGTAAAATTTCAGTTGTGTTTGTGGTTGTGTGTAGCATCTGCAACTCTGTGTATCCCTCTAAAGTAGGGTACACAAAAGTTGTAACTTTTTTAATTATCTGCCATCTTGATTTTTTTTTTTTTTAAACTAAACTCAAATTTAAACAATTTGGGATTGTTTTTGTTGTGAAGGTTACATCCAAAGTTGACTTAGAATTTAATCAAAATGATGTATTATCCATATTCTGCAAAGCTGTTGTGTCCTTGGTCTCCAAAACCATACTCTTAAATGTAGTTTCTCCACCCTACTTGTTCCAAATGAGGCTGAAAGAAATGATTCAACAAATCCTGCGACAAGTTCTGGATGTGTCACATGGTTCCTGCACCAACACAGTGGCAATCTAAGGGAGAATTGATGACTTACCAGATGGCCAAGGACACAGATTTTATTGGCCATTTATCCTCATTTAGACCCCTCACTTATCTAATGTCTTAATTCCCTGAATGTGTGATCATATCCCCTTTGACACTCATTGAAGCAAACACTTAGAGTCGATCAGTCACAATGACCCTGAAAATGTCTGCAATTAAACTCTGAAAATCTGTGGTTTCAAGTAATGGTTTCCTTGAGCTTTGTTTCCATTCGCCTTTTCCCATCAAACAGAATCACAACTTTCCTTAATCGGAACTAGTTCAAAACACAATACTTTATTTTAAATGAACAGAATTTGCAATTCTTATAGATCCTAAAAATCATGTGCATTTGCAGAAATTTCCTTGACGTTACATAGGTAAGCCATTTTGTGTGGTATAAACCTTTAAAAGCACTTCTAAGAATGTTTTATTTCAGGAGATCACTACTTGGTTGCTAAGCATTCTGCAAAATCCTTATCCTGACAATGTCACCCATTTGTTATGTATAACAGTGCTTATTAGAAACTATGATACATAACATTTTAGCTCTGCCAAGATTCAATGCACTGTTTAAATGATTAAAAAACCTTTTCAAGGGACAAAAGGGTCTTTTAGTTTTAAATTACTGCCACTAAATCCACTTATTTCAGAAAAAAAAAATTGTTACATTTTTTTTAATATACTGGAGTATTCGCATATAACTCGATTATTTTTAGAGTGATATGGTTTTGGAATGCAATTTCTGTAATTGCAACAGACGAAAATTCTTAGCATTGTTTAAACAGCTTTATAATGAAATTGCCCAACTTTGTGGCACGCATGCATATTTTCATTTTTCTCATGGCCTCTCAAGTTACTGAGAAGGACATTTACATGATTGCACCATAAAAACTGCAAATGGCATGGTTTGGAATTACTCAAGAACTTTTGCCACAGCTGAGCTCTCTGGTCTCCCCACAACAGATAGTCAGGCGGGTTCGCCTGTAAGTGCTTTCAACCGTGAGCGTTTACAGCCCATAAATTCGTTCATTCAAAATGGTCAATTATTCCCCTTGCTCTTTATATCCCACTCAGATGGGGCACAAGATCATAAAGGACTTGGATAGCGGGATGTGTGTGGTATGACCAAGCTTCCTTAGAGGGAATATGTGTGCCAAGAGAGCATACTCTGTATCTGCGGACCAGCATCTATGTCCCCACACTAAAGCAGAAATGACTCCCTGCAGTTGTCTCAGATGGCACACCCATAGACCACACACATTCACTAATATTTGATCCATATTGCACAGAAAATGACAAGCACTCTGTAATCACCAGTTCCAGATTTATTGACTAGCTTAATAGTGGCTTTGGTAAGCTATTTTATATATGTACTCAAAGCATTTTACTATGGTTTTGAGCAATTTTGTGCACAATTGTTTATAGTGTCATGCCATTTATTAGATTTTTCCACACTATGATAAGATTTTTCTCAGATGAACCAACCTATAAATGGCACATTAAAATAATATAAACTGTGGTTTGTCATACTTGTTAGACAGGCTCTCCCTGTTTTATTGAGTAGGTCTTAAGGCCAGATTAACTAGACCTGAAATTATGCCTTAAGTCAAGGTCAAAAATTAAATAAGATGCAGACAGGTCTTGTAAAATCACAGATAAAATCATTTGGAAAATTTGTCATCATTAGTTCATGTTGTTAGATGCTTCAGGTGTTTGTGATTCTGTGTCTATAACAGTTGTGATTGCCATCTCATTGAAAAATGATTGAACACATTTGCATGCATAGGGAAAAGACACGGAAAGGAATTTGCTGGCTGATAACATTGGGAAGAGAAAAGGCACAATACAACTATAACTGGCAAGGCTAAATTGCTTCAGCAGGGGATAAATTACGTGGCTGATTCATTCTAGATGTTGCAGTTACCTCATTGTAGATGCACCATTTGATTTGCTTTTGGTGGCGGGAAGACCTATAAAGAGAGTGTGCATTCAGTTAATGAGGCTGTAATGTCAGAGTGACCCCGGCCTCCTTTATCACACGAACTGAGATTGAGAGCTAGGTACCACATGGAGGTTAGCTAAAACACTGCCAGGTGGCCGCTCGAATACAAATGACCACTCACAGCGAGTCAACCAAAAACTGGACGGCTGAACTGTGTTTTTTGTAATATTTGAATATATTTATATTCTATTTGATTCTAACAAGTGAAAATAAGCTGTTCCTTAAATGAATATTTAACATCTCAAAAAAGAAAATTTGGTCATAATTTGCTCGCCACTTCCTTTTTTTGCCATTACCTTTTAGAATTCTCCACTTGTGCTGCTGAATATATATATATATATATATATATATATATATATATATATATATATATATTTATTTATTTATTTATATATGCTTTGCATTACAGGAATAAATAATATTTAAAAGTATATAAAAAAAAACAACAAAAAAAAAACCATTATTTTAAATTGGAACAATAATTCACCATATTACTATTTTTACTGTATTTTTCATCAAATTAATGTAGCCTTGATGAGCACAAGACACTTAAAAAGCTATTACCAATCCCGAACCTTTGAATTTATATTAGCTACTGAATGAAGTGAATTTTTAAAACTCAGATTCTATTCTATTCTGCATTTACTCACATTTACATGAAACATGGCACACGTATAAACATCAGAGTTAAGTTTATTACGCAGAATGATAAATCACTTTATTTTCAGCATTATGTTTGATATATTCACCCCGGCTGCATATTTATGCATCCGTTTGACCGCTTTATGGCCTGTGTACACCTCATGTCTCCTATCGCCCTGTCAGATACCCTGAGGAGGACTGGGCAGGTGAATGCATGACTCATGAATCAGTGTTGACAGATGAAGGAGACACAGAATGATATGGACAGGCTAAATTTAATAAAACATAGCACGCAGAAAGCCGCATTGCCAAAAAAAAAAAATGTATATATATATATATATATATATATATATATATATATATATATATTAATCTTCAACTCAACCGTTCTTGTTTTTCTGTCTTTGTATAGACCTCTGATGAAAATCAATCTAACTCTCATTTCATTTCAGATGAATTCTGTAGCTAAATGTAGCATGTATAGTCTGCTACGTCAATGGGTAGCAGGAGACAGCATGATGGGATTTGAAAGGGTATCTGAAAGGTGTGGACAGGATCCTAGAACTCACGTCTTGCACCATCAATTTTTACTATCTCGCATTCCGGCATATTATGACAGTGGGCCCAGAGGATCTATTAACAAAATGTACAGATGAGTGCCAGCTGCACTGGGTCCAGATACAGAATATGAGTCTGTAAATGTTAGGAGAGTTACTTAAAACAGCATTATACAAGACACTGTCGACATTATATGACAGAGTTTGTAAAAACTTGGACTACTTGATCTTATAAGAAAACGCGACTACCATAAAAAAATTATGTTGTGATAGAAGCTATATTTAACAGCTTTATTACTTATACGTATAATTGTATAAATATCCTTAGTGTTGACTCATAAAGAGAAAATATGTATGCACAGCTATGGCACTGGTAGCTACACTACCAGTTGCTACAGAAACACAATATCGTATTCCTATATAATCTGAAGAAATCGCTAACTGTTAGTGTCATAAATTCACCTGTGCTTTTTTGTGTTACGGAAAACAATGCACCTCAACCTGGCTTAATGCGGAAGGTGTGCTATTTGTTTTCTAAGTGATCAGGCTACTAATAAAATGTGTGAACAAAATTTCCATGATTGAAATTGAAGGCGGCACCCAACTTACATCAAGTAACCAGAATATCTAGAATAACTATCATGTAAGCAACCACCCAGAACACCTCAGCAACCACCTAGCTTTGTCCCTGCAGCCACCCAGAACACCTGGCCAAATGCACAATTTCTACATTAATTACCATATTTTAAAGAAAATAAGTCATGTGACTGTAGTTGCACAGGGTCAAAATTACATCGTTGAGAGGAGAAAACACACACAAAAGTCACATCGGTGTATTAGTCACATCTTATGATTAAATTTAGAAATGATCAGTAATTAAAACAAGTAATTTTTCAAGCATTATAAACACATTTATAAATACATTTTAGTTTCCGTCAAACCCAATGAATCACTTAAAATTGATGTAAAAGAAAAAAAAAAATGTCAAGCCGTTTTCGCGATGGCGATAACTGTGTGGAAATGGTGCAGGAGAATGGCATATTACAATCGTTGTTTACAAGAGCTTCCCCGGATTACTGTGAATGATGTTGATCGTATCGTGAGGCAATCAGCTGTTACACCCAACAGTAAGAAAGAGAAGGGCTTCAAATTATATATTTCGAGTTACATCGACAATTTTGAGGGCGAGTATTCTCATGCAATATATAGCAATTTTATGTTGACTGTCTCCGTTTCTAGCAGTTCATACCTGTCTTTGCATTTTTTGTATTTATTTATGTATTTATATATCTATCTAGTTACATTTTATGTACATTGCGTCTCATGTGCTTTTTTATTAATATACATTTTGGACTACGACCATTACTAATTATGAGTAATTTCTCACTTTCTAGTAAGGATCAGGTGACAGGAGAGATCTGTCAGAGAAACTCTCATAGTTTGAGAGTAGAACACAATCAAGACTTTAGCTAAGCAAAATTAACGTTTTAAATAGAGATGTGTGAGAGAGACACATGCAGAAATCAAAACAAATCAGCGCAACAGCACTCGCAGAAAGGTATAGTGCGGTAGAAAAAAGAAAAGAAAACAAATGTATAATTTATGATTTAGGTACGCAACATTGCACGACCAAGATGCTTCAACAGGATTGCAATGTGATTTTTTACAATTGTAGTTCAAGAATTTAAAATTAAGTGACTTAAATTTTAGAAACAAGATTGACTGTTTTTGCTCAGTTTCCCTGATGAAAACAGCTCCAATCAAAGCCACAGCAGAACTGTTTTGTGTCTCCGAGCAACACACAGCGGTGTTTCATTACTGAACGAATCCATGTTTTTGAATGAATTGAGGGAGTCAATGATTCAGAGTCCCATTCATAAAGACAGTCACTTGCCTCGTTTCTGAATGAATCAGCCGTTTGAACGAATCGGTTGAATGAAGGACTCATTCATTCAAACAAACAGACATTTGCCGCCACCTACTGGTTTGCTTTCTTTTATTTTAATTTCATTTAAAACCATCATTGCATTTTTTCCAACATGTCTTATTTGTATGTTTAAAAAAATACATTTAAAACATTTATCTTATAAAATTATTTATGCATTTTAAATTGTGCAGTGTATATGCATGGCACCTCAGCTTCACCAAACAGTCGGTGTAAATACATCTAATGCCACTTCAGATGCAGCTTCTGTGTTTGCTGCACTGGAAAGATGGAGTTTATTGATACTGATTTCATTTGAATGGTAACAACTCTGCAGTTTCTTATTATTCTAACTGAATTAATTGAAACAATGTAAGAATTTGATGTGAAAGATAAGACATTTAACAAGGTTAGTGAAAAAATGACAATTTAAGAAACATAGAAGGGAATTACATCTGTTGTGTTATATACATCAACTCCTTTTCAGTTAATTGTTATTTCTACCTCTTTCCAGTCACAGAACACTTTTAAATTCTTCATTGTAGTATTTTAAATAAACTTTTGCTAAACTCATGATTTATAAAATACTTGCTTTTGGAGATAAAATGTCCAAATGTAAAAACGTACATACCCTGTCCTTACCTTAAATTTCACAATTGCACACCAGAACTGAAACAACAGCATGCTTACTATAGACAAGTTCAAGGACAAATGCTGATCTCAGGATTGGACTGGTGTGATTTGGTATTTATTCACAGGATGACATGATGATCAAAGACATCAAAATGTTTCAGACCATTCGAGGGAAAGCTGACCATTTTTAATTTTTTTTTTTTTTTTTTACTTTAACCTGCCAAGATGTCTACAGATGTAAAAAAAAATAAAATAAATAAATAAATAAAATAAAATAAAAATAAACAAAAACCACAGAAGACAAAAAATCATTTAAGATTGTATTTACACAACATCACTGTACAGGAAATGTTTAGCACTGTATCAAAGTTATATTTACATTACTGCAGTGCAAATGTTCCAAGTTATTTTACATTACTGTATTGAAAATGTTCAATGTGTTTTTTGATTATTATGTGTGAATCAAGACATTGTTTCAGTTTGTTATTTGCCTAATAAATGACAATAGACAATAAAATTTCAGTTAAGCATATGTGCACACACACACACACACACACACACACACAGTATCTTATATCGTATAGTACGTAAGGGTTTTATATTGTACCGTGTGTAGAACCTTATATCATCGTCAGAAGCCGCAAATCGCCCCAAACTAAATTTTTGACTGACCGACAACTCCTCCTCCTGTCTCCTTAGCCGCTTCGCTTCTTTAGGGAGATCTTCAGTCTGATCCAGTGCATTATCAACTGCTGCTGGTTCTGGAACTGAGCAATAATCATGATCCAGATGCTGGGCATCAATTGGCACAGGATCCTCATCCACTTGAGTGTCAACCTCCCTTCTTTGCCATTCCCCGGTGCGCCTTGGTTCAGCAACAGAGTAGCCGTTCCACTGGAATAAGGTGGGTATTGCCCCCTTCCTCAGCAAGTGACACGCTTTAGGGGTTGATGGCTCGATCAGATCATCACTATTAAAGTGGCGACCGCAGACCCTTTTATGAGATGTGGTTAAACCTCTCATGTCGAATGTTGTGAATCCACTTTCTACGTGTTTCTCCTTCCACAGGAAATGTGTGGAAACTCAGTATAGAGTTGAACTTTGAGGAGGCCTCACATAATGGAACACAACAATGTTCAGCCGAACTACTGTCTTCCCACCGTTGATATTTAAACTTTCTGCAAGCCATTACTATAATGTCTAACTATATAATACTATATATAATACTTCAATTATAAATCGCTACCGAATTAATCTTATGAAAGAGTTTTGGTGCTAGTATACTTCGCTATAGAATGCACTATATGTGGAAATAAATACGCTGGCTGAGATTCTATCGGAAATACGTCAGCAGCGTTCGTGCATAGAGCGCATTGGGACTGGTGTGCGCTGTGGATGGTGACTGTGGTGACTGAGGGGACTGGGATTCCCTGCCAGTGCTGACAGTATAAAATGCAAGTATAAAAATGTAAGTATAAAACAAACATAAATTATAGTGAATTCTAGTCATTATAAACAACATTGACAGAATCAAAAGCCAAGCCTAAAGTAATTTATTTAAAATATGCTATACAAATAAACTTGAGCTCACATACCTCTTTGATTTGGCATGAATCCAAATGTGTGCACTTTGCTTGCTTGATAATTGCATTAATTTTGCAGCACATTTTAGACAATTAAAAAAAAAATTAAATTAAATCAGTGAATCAGTCAGTCAGTCAATCAGTCAATTGGTCAGATGTGTTCTGTTCCTGATCTAAAGGAAAGAACACAAGGATAAGACCAAAAGACCTCAAGAAAACTCTGTGAAATGATGTGTTCATATGTCAGCTATACAAAACAAAAAAACACTGAACGGGAATGGTGTTCATGAAAGGACATCACGTAAGAAACCATTGCTGCCAATAATAAAAAATAAAAAAACATGTCTCATGTTTTCTCAAGACCACTTGGATGTTCCATAAAAATTCTGAGAAAATAAATAAATCAATAAATACCATTTTTGTATTATTTAGAGGAAAACAAGGTGCACTGCATGCCAACATACATATATATATATATATATATATATATATATATATATATATATATAAAAAAACATATTTCCAAATATGAAACATGGTGACAGGAACATCATGGTTTAGTGCTGCTTTGCTGACTCGTGGTCTTAAAACTTTGTAATCATTGAAAGCACAATTAATTCAAGAGTGTATCAAGGCATTTTACAAGATAATGTCAGGACAGTGTTTCATGACTTCAAGCTTAGAGAGGTTGAGTGATGGGACAAGACAATGACCCAATCAACTATAAAAATGACTGAAAAACAAGAAAATGTGTTTTCCTGCATCCTGACCTTAAAGGGTTAGTTCACCCAAAAATGAAAATTAGCATGTGTCATCCCCAAAGCATCCTGGATGTATATGAATTTCTTCTTTTAGACGAATCCAATTGAAGTTGTATTAAAAAATGACCTGGCCCCTCCAAGCCTTACAATGGGGTAAGCGGGTGCTTTTTTGTCAACAGTCCAGAAGACGTAAAACAAAGTGCTCGCATCTGTAATAAAATGTGCATCACATGGCTCCGGGGGTTGAATAAAGGCATCCTGTAGCGAATCCATGCGTTTTTGTAAGCATATCTCTGAGGCGTGCACGCAACGTATACGTCCTACGTCATATTCTGGAACTGTTTGCTTGTACGACAGTCAGCGGAAGAGAGAGAAAAAAACTGTTTATTACACTTGAAATATGGATATTTTTCTTACAAAAACTCATCGAGGCCTTTATTCTTTGTTCTTTATTCTTTATTAATGTTTTGATGATTGTACCTCTCAATCTCAACCAATTGCAAAACAACAAACACGCCAACCTGCATAACATATGGTATGTGGCTGTAACTACTGACCACAGGTAAGCTAAAATACACTTTTGTTTTATTTTATTCACAGCATTCTTTCCACCGGACAAAAGCCGCCAGTCTCCTGGCACACATACATGCCAGCTGTGCCAGGGGCTTGTTTTGGCAGAGAACCATGGCAAAACAAAAGAGAGTATTAGTCCTGGTGTCATGGCCGTGGAGTGGGGGATCGATCTCGATTTGGAGTGTGTTTTGGGTGATGACAGCATTCAGCCAAGCCCCCCTCTGCCACACTTTCACCGGGTGTAATACACACCAGCATGCAACAGATGCTGTGGAAACATTGCAGTCTATTGTTTTGCCAGTGGTGGCGCATGTGATTCGTCTTCATCGAGGGCGACTGCTTGTTCTTCTGCTTGAAAACATAGGGCTCAGCTGAGCCGGCATGTCTGATTCTCCCAACGGCCCTATTTGAATTAATTTGCAAATTTCTGCAGCCGGGAGAAGATTGGAGCTTTGCGCACTCCATTACGGTTGGGGCCATGTTGTGTTCAGATATCTGGGTCAAATCAAATGATTTTATTTGTAGAGATTGATGTGTTTTTTTTTGTTGTTTTTTTTTAACAGCAGGGATACTGCAAGCGGTGACATTGCTGTGACATCAGAGCGGCACCCTGTTCATTTGTGAACTCAAGACCGAGCGGCTGCTTTGCTTCACAGATTAGATCAAAGCTGGCAATGTCAGGCTCCATAAACTGATATGCATGACTTGTGTACCCTTGGGAGGCTTTCTTTTTTGTAAATATTGGAGGCATGACGTTACTGAAACATGCTTTTTGCAATTGTGAATGTGATGGAATAAAGAAGGACAGCTGTTTCAAGCCCAGTGCAAACTGCATGGTTTTGGCCTCAACAAATTTCTGGAAACCTAAGGCTATATGTCCACCAAAGCATTTTTTCCGAGGCTAGCGTATATTTTTCAGTTGTTTTCAGTAGGATTTTTTTTTTTTTTTTTTTAATGCCAGCCGCATGACAAAGTGACAAAGAATGTTCAACTTTGGATAAAACTAAGCGTTCATCACTGTCACTTTGTATTTAGCCATCCAATCACAGTGGAGGAGGGGCAGGGGAAATACCACACCAACCAATCGTCACATCCTACCTTTACTACCACTGAACAACAATGGAGGAGAACAAAATATTGCTTGTGTCTGAGCATTCATGTCTGTATCAGATGAGATACCTGGACTACTATGAATATTGATATAAAAATGCTTGCAACTTTTCATTAGCGATGTGTCTGCTACATTATTTTCAAAGTGTCTCAACTAAAAAAAAAACACAAAAAACATGGTGAGATATTTTCAGCAGAGCATCTGACGGTTTCAGCTAGCTAGCTAGCACTTTGGTGGACACATGGTTTTAAAAAAAAACTGTCGTCAAATGGTAAAATTCTCTGATCGCCTTGTATGACATGTTTACACCTCACTTTAAATTCATTGATGCTACTTTGTTTATTTTTTAAATGAACTTTTGCCTGTATGGTGATAAAATTCTTTTGATTTTGGACTGCTGCCTTGAACTTGTCCAATCCAATACTTGACTGGCTGTCATCGAATCGGGGCTAGATGTTTTAGCTTCAGTTTATCGTACAGTCATACCACATATCTGCCTTGTCTATCTTCTTGAGATCACAACGTACAATCTGCCAGGGTACTATTTTAAAGGATTCCAAAAAAATCATACAGTGCATAGCGGGCTTTACTCCAACAATACAAATCCAGACCACCCCACTGTCTGAATCATGTCGATGGATGGCGGACATTGTCAGCTTTCCGGCGCCAAACATAAATCAAGGAGAGCATGGCCAGTGGAGGGACACTAATTACCCAGGCTGAAAGGGCTCAAGCTACAGCCACTCCAGCTTCAATCTCCACGTCAATCATCCTGAATTGGACACGAGCGGGAATGAGATTTGAGGGCTATGGCGGAAGGGAAGAAGTGTTGCATAAACAGCCATTTGTGACAGCTCTTGGCAACGACACAACTAAATTATGGCAGACAGTCTGACCTCTGACATAAACTGTGGTACTTCAGAAACTTTCATTGTTGTTTGAGCCCTATGGGATAACTGACAAGGCCATTCACCGCTTCTCCCTGATATGAACAAAGCTCCAACGAGTTTTATTGAAGCTCTCACAGGTGATATGTGGATTTAGATTCATTCACCCATGGAAACAAATGTGCAAACTCGTTTTTAACAATTCCCCAGCTGTTGCTTATCATATTCCATTACCATAATATTAAAAAAGTCCTACTTAGTATGTTATTTTTAGATTTCTTTGCTTCTATAATCTGACATATTTCAGAGTGTAACAGGATATTTAACATAGCTTGTTTGCCCCATGTTCAATACATGTTTTTTTAAATGATTGCAACAAATTAAAATTCAGTCCAATAAGGTGTGGAGGCACTATTAAGCACCATTTGAAGACAGGACTCTCTTTTCTGACACATGGTCACAGGAGCACATGGTGTGAGAAGAAGGCAAGATTATTTGCTTTCTTATTTAAAATGACATCACCTGTACGTTAAAAAAAAAGTGTGTGTATGAAGGTGTAGAGAAGACTTTTGTCAGGTTTTATGATTTTTTTTTTTTTTTTTTTTTAACGTTCAGAAATTCTGTTTTTCTTCTCGTTGCCTCAGGGCAATGTTGTGCAATAAAGGGTAAGGAGGCAGGGGCCCACGACTCTCATCCCTAAACAGGATTTCCCATTGACAATACATATGGCCAAATAATGTATGACAAAAAAGGAAGATACAGGGTTCCTGGGAGTGCAGGAACACCCAAAGTGATGTGCAAAAAGTGTAATGTGCACCTCTGTTTCACAGCAGAGAAGAAGTGCTTTTTGAAGTTTCACACGGAGTAAAATCTCATCCAATGAAGTACATGATATGACATGATACACTACATCAAGGTTGGGGATCTTTGGTCCTGGAGTGGCCCTCCAGGACCGAAGTTTCCCAGCCCTGCACTACGGTACAAACCTATGTCTATATCAGTGTGTTTCTAGTGTTTTTTCCCTTTTTACTTAATCATTTTTGACAGATTTGTGATTCTGTATTGCTCTCTAAACATTGTCTTATGATATGTGACAGGAGAATGTTTTGTGATTCTGCACCATTGTCAGGCACTGTTGCCCTGAGGCAACAAAATAATATTTGGGGATGGAAGGTGAGGGGTGAGGGGTGGTCAAAAAAAAAATGTTCCCAAATAAACCAAAAAATGATGTGGACAGCACTGATATATAAATATATATATATATATATATATATATATATATATATATATATATATATATATATATATATATATATATATATATATATATATATATATATATCAGTGCTGTCAATCAAGCGATTAAACAATTTAATTGCATTAATCACAGTCATGGACTGTGATTAATCATGATTAATCACAAATTTAAAGTAGGATTTACCTGTAAATGTGTTGAAATAAAGAAATGCATGACAAACTAATTTAACAGAACCTTTCACACTTCCGCCAAGTATGAGACATAATCCTTATTATTCTTTTATCATTATTCTTTTGTTTTTTATTCAGCCATTATCAGCCTTTATACTGGTAATAAAACGTTTACCAAGCCACATCACTTCAATCCCAGTAAACATTTACCCAACTATTATCAAAAGTGTTTCTAAATAAATACAACAAAGCATTTTCTTGCAACCTTACGTGGAGTATTATGACAAAATGCATTATGAAGAAGAATTGGACCTGTTCTGCAGGTGCATTAGAGCTAATATTAGTATTATGCTTCATAAGACAATTTATGAGATTAATATTACACTTTTACTCAGAACTCATTTCAAACCACCATTCATCTCAAGAAAAACACAAAATCACTATCGTAATTGTGTGTTTATATATTATATAATCTACAGTGGCTGTTGTCATGTTTATTTCTGCTGTGTAAAAGCCTTAACATGTGTGCTCTGCTGAAACTCACGTTGTTTGTGATGTTACAACTGCCTCTCCGTTTTTAAGTTGCCAGGGATACATTACAAGTATAATACACATTAGTAAAATTTTAATTTTTATTTGTCTATATACACTTTGGGCGGCCGCGGTACATTATAAAAGTAGCCCAAAAAAACACAACCCACGGCTCTGTAATTTTTCCCGCGACTGTATTTTCAAAATAGCTGCCCACTTGTGTCGTTACCCTGGCAACACTGGTTTGCTGTACCCTCAACACACAATGATAGATAATCTTCCGAGCTATGAAAAAGGGGAGGAGTTGGGGTCAAACCTTATCAAACAATTAATTTGCGTAAAAAAAAAAAAATTTAATTTTTAGATTAATCGCATGCATTAACACGTTAACGTTGATATATAAATATATAAATATATATTTATAAATATATATATATGTATGTATGTACATACATATATATATACACACACACACACACACACAGGTATTACACACTGTACCAGAATGGACTCCAATTGATTAATAGTGGTTGGGATTGAAAAATAGGAGAGCTTGATGACATCTGCCCAAAAAGAAAGCTAATCTATCTTTCAAACAGCACGTTCAGTGTAGGGTTGTGGGAATGCTGGAGTGTCTCAGGCCAAAGGTAGGGAAACACCCTGGATGGATAGCCAGTCCATTACAGACATAAGCTGCACTGTTTTTTTTTGGTTTGTTTGTTTGTTTTTTTGTGTGTGTGTGTGTGTGTGTGTGTTTTAACGTCCTTCCCTCCATCTAGTTGACTCGGATGTAAGTCATTGCTAACATTGCACAAGTGAACACTCGAATGGCAAGCCCTTGATGACTTGGAATAAAAAAGTAACTAATTGCATTGTTACTTTTTTTTATGGAAAGTAATGCATTCCATTACTTTTGTGTTACTTTTTATTACCTGAGCTGGACTTGCAAAACCCCCAGAAGTGATCATTTTGGCAAATGTAAAGGCCTTTTCACACCGAAAGAGAAACTATTAAGCCTCCTGCTGAAATAAGTGCTTCTGCACCTTACTCCCAGTTTCTCTCAACACTTGGACAGGAGAGGTGTCAGTGTATAAATGGGAAAACAAAGTAACTTGCTTATTGGAAAAAGTAACTCAGATATTTTCTCGTAAATAAAGTATTGCGTTACTTCACAAAGTTACTTGAAAAAAAGTCATCTGATTATGTCACTCACGTTGTTTCCCCAACACTGTTTAATAACATTTCATTTCTTTATAAATTTGTGAAAATAAATAATTGAATTGAATTGAATTGAATTGAATTTTATTGAATTTAATAATTTTATTGATTTTTATTTTAATTGTGTCGTGTATTCTAGTCTTAAAAGGGTAAGTGGTTAATATAGTTGACTTTTAATTCAATATCTGCATTATCTGACCCATGCCATTTGTTGCATCTGGTTAATCCAGTTAAATATTTACCAGAATAAAACCAGTTAATTCATGTTTCCAATTTTTTGGCCAACCTGACACATCATTTTATATTGTAGAATGGAATTTTAATTTAAACATTTGTTCTTTTTATTTTACATACTTATTATGTCCCTGCACATTTATATATTGTAATAATATTCCCAAGACTTATTTCACTATACTGCTTCCCTTCAAGGCTGACATCTACACTGCTTAAAAATATGATCTTATAATGCAGCACGAGGTAATCGTTTATTGTAGATTACACTTTGGAACATTCTCAACAGCAATGCACTTAACCAAGATATAAAAGCATTGAATGCATCTTAACGGTAGATTCTGAATGCATTGAGTGCACAATGCTGATAGAGTTTCTGGGCTATCTTCTTTAAAACATCCTTTTAGATGTGGCTTGTTACATCATTTGTAATCCTTACAGCTTGATGCTTACTGCAAGTTCAAGACCAGGCAGTCAAAAGCTATGAGAGCGTGTGTGGAATGAGAAACGGACGTTTATGCACACTGACAACCAACTGCCTACACACATCACATCCTGAAACGGTCTGCCTTTGTCTCTGAGGTCAAGAAGCTTTATGATACTGATGCCAGGCGACTTACCTGAAGTTGATACAGGATCCTCAGGGAAAGTTAGCTCATCCTCTGCTATCCAAGAAAAGTTCCAGTATTTGGGGGCGGCGGTGGGGTGTCCTGAGTTCGTGGAAGAGGGCCGTTCTGCAAACAAAAGTAGAGTTTGCCGTCAAGGGCCTTTGCAAATATACTGCAGTGTCAGAAAAATGACTGAAGAAGTTAAGCTTTGTGTGATAGAGGCATTATCTAATCTGTGGAACATTTTTGACTCTCTCTGGGGTTAACTTTCCTCCAAGGGCAGTTTTCTCTAAAACCTCCCACATATAAAATTGAGAGCTTAAAAGAACAATTTTGCCTACTAGAGAATACAGTACAGCACTCTAAGGTGAAATTGGACAAAAAAAAGAAAAGAAAAAAAAGTTAAAGAAAAAAATAACAAAAAAATTAAACACACAGACACAGATGCATTCCGAATAAAGATTTTAAACCCACAATTCTTAAATAGATTTAACATGATTTTATGCTTTTGAATTGGATTGCAGTATTTAATGCACACAATGTTCTCTTTCACAGAATAGTCTGTATTTTACAAAAATAATCTCCCTTAATTAGTTTTACTTTAGTTGTTTGCTTATTTCAATCATCCTTCATTACACACCTGCAAATATATTGCTGACACAGATAATTTGTTTATGGAGCACTGCTTGTCTAAGCTAATTTGGGGATCAAGAACCACTGCGGGTTTCTTTAGGTTATACACTATTTATATCAACACAAATATATATTTTATCTTCAGCATTTTTTTTTTTTTAACTTGTGTGTCTAATTTTCTCCATTATACTGTAGCTCTGCCCACGAACTGTCAGTGGAGCAAATAATATATTCCTGTAAATCAGCAACAAAGTAACTGAAACAAAGAGTATTTTGTCAGACATGCATGTCCTGAATTGCTGTAAGTATCATATTGGGTATAAGTGAATCTTTGTTTTGATTTTCCAAATTGTATGCTTTATCATTGCATGCTTTTGTTTAAGTCTTTATGTCTTATCTATCCCATCTATCATAGCATAGTCATTTGGATACAATTTTTATTCCATACTTCTTTCGTTTTTCGCTAATTAAATCTCCATTATCACTCCTAGAGAAACGTATAACTTTGAATTTGGAAACTGATTAAGATTGAAGGGTGTCATACGCACCATTAAGTATCATATTCAGGTGAATAGAGGAAAAAGCTTGGCATAAAATTCACAATATGAATCAGCAGTGGCTTAGATTACTTGAGTAATTGGACTTTATTACTAAGCTTGGATATCAGGGAATTTGATTTGAGTATCATTAAAATGAAAACGGTTACTGAATTACATTTCTAAGGTAAGAAACAAAAAGTCCTCGGACCTTTAGATTACAAAGTGCAAAATTATCAGTTACTATATTACAACTGCATTCAAGTGTCAGAAAACAATCATCTGCAGCCAAATTGAATGTTTAGTCATCACTGTTACCAGATTTCAGGATATTGACTTCAAATCAGTTTGTACAGTTTGCACATTTAATTATAAGCTCTCACCGTCTCTGGCTTTTATCAGTCTATTTCAAATGCAGGAGCATTTTTTATTTTTTTTTCATTTATTTATTTTTTATTTTTTTATATATTAAATAATTAAGAACAAATAAATGTTTAAACTTTAACTGAAGATTGAAAAAGGTTTAACTGAAACTTTAACTGGTTTTTATACGCTTGTGCATCTGTAAAATATTAATATAAGCATGAATATATCTGATATATTAGCCACATTAGGTCAGAAGCCACATTGAGATTTTGTCTCAGTACAAACAGCATACAAATCATAAGTAATTTAAATCTAGTTTTCCCACAAATCCCTTCCACGGGTACATAAACACTTTCTAAACTTGTTGAACTTTTTTATCTCTTTATATCTCCATGTGGACCAAAAGCAAACTGGACAGGTTTCTTTGAGTGTGCTATACCTTGATTATTCTCCATACCTTCCAAACCAGGCAAATTAATGAGAAGCAAAATTGGATAGGGAATAAAGGGAGTCTGTTTTGGACTATAAAACTGCTGGCGGGTTGAGATCTGTCACAGGTCATTCTAACCTTTGTGGATAGCAATGGAGAGTGTGCTTTGTCCAATACTTTATCGGGCCTCAGAGGAGCACAAGTGCACATATACTCTTTAATCACTCCAAATGACCATTAAAAGAAAATCAATAGTATACAGAAAACAACTTTCATGAGTTGTTATAAAAGTGCAGCAGAGATCAGTGTTTGAGACCGCTAGCGTATTCAGTGGACCATCAATGGGAAACATGGCCTATAGAGCTCAGGGCACTGACTGGTAGTAATTGTTAAAAAAAAAAAAAACACTCCCTTCACTCTCAGGCTGTTATTGTTCACACCAACTATTCAACTGACTCTTCACAAAGTAAATTCGACCTTACATTCACTACAGTACTGTAAAGTCTTTAGATGCTACCGCCTCTACTCTGATCAATCAATACGAGTTTGTATCTCACAATTCTGAGAAAGAAGACAAAATTATAAGATACTATAAACTTGTAATTGCGAGAAAAAAAAGTCATAACTGCAAGTTTACATCATGCAATTCTGAGGGGAAAAAAGAGAACTGTGAGAAAAAAAATAAAAAATAAAACAAGTCATTTGTGAGATGAAATGTCACAATTACCTTTTTTAATTTGTATTAAGTGGGGGAAACACGTTTCCATAAGAATGGCTGGTTTCACTTTATTTTGATGGTCCCTTTAACACATTCTGTTGACTATAAGTAATGTTGCAGCTACATTTCTACTGACTCTCATTAGAGTGTTAATAGTGTATTAGTTGACTGGTAGGGTTAGGGTTAGATTAAGTTGACACATTCTTGCAAAGTTACTTATAGTCAGTAGAATATCTGTTGGGAGACCAACACAATAAGGAGTTAGTAGATATGAAGCAGACAGTCTACTAATACTCTTATGAGAGTTTGTTGACATGTTGTTGCAACATTACTTAGTGTCAACAGAATGTTCAACAGGGACCATCAAAATAAAGTGTTACCGAACGGCTATACTGAAGTTCAGTAAATTATTTTCAGCTGGTGATTTTAAGTTAAATAACTGTGAAAGCATTACTTTATATTTTGAGGAAAAAAAAATCTATAAGCATCAAGTAAAAAACAGCTAAAATCGGTCAGTGTCATTTTAACAACAATGGGCTTAGCAAAAGATAAATTCCTTACTTAACAGCTGATTATTTCTGCCTGAAAATCATGCCAGAAGTTTACATTGGCTGCAGCATGATTGCATGTTATATGTCAATTGGCAGAAGGTAGTTTTGTATGCAACCATGCCTGATGTAGCCAGTATGTCATGTTTTCTGTGTTTCTGACATCTGGCACTAATGGCCATTCAAGAACTCAAGGGTTGGACATGCTTTGGGCATATTTGTAATTGTTAAGTTTGCTGACAATTTGCTTATGGCCTCCCAGCTGAAAATGATGTTAATAGTGAATATAAAAGGCTTAACAGCTAATGAATGTATTCATAATGACGTTGCTTAGTCTTTCGCAAAAAAAAAAAAAAAAAATGTGTACATTATGTACATTAAAAAAAATAATAATAAATTGCATATTGTAAGTAGTGTTTAACACTTACTAGACTGAAGCAAATTAGGTTTACTTGACTATCCATACAGATTGTATTTATTTATTTAAAAATAGATTAAAATATATATAAATAAATAAATAAATACATAAATGTGGCATACTTTTATTTGATTTCTCTCTTCTTGTGTATATTTGTCTCTATCATACTAAACAAGTTATTAAAAGGCTGCATGATGTTTCAAATATGATACTCAACAACAAATACCCATGCATGCATGGCTTTATGGGGTAATTCACAAAGTTTTCTACACATTTGCATGAGCATTTCACATTAGTTCCATATTCTTTAAGCACTGTCTTTAAAATACATCCTGCCAGTGGTCAAAAGATGCTTTCCATTCATTACGTAACTGCCTATGGCTGGTTACTCCTCTGTCTTTGAGAACTCATGAGCTTTCCATCATTTGATCAATGAGGCTCAGCTTTAGCTCTGCACCCGCTCAACCCTCATCTCTCGTCATCCACCAGTGCTCCAATCTCAGGTCTGCTCAGCCACAACACTCTTTCTTTCCAAATAAATAAATAAACACACACTTGATAAGAAGCACAACCGGGTGAAGTAAAAGACATGTTTGATAGGACATGATGTAGTGCTGTTCTCGTGGGTTTTGTTTGGCGGCAGTGCGGTGATCCTGAAATAAATTCAATTACCCGTAAAGGGCCATTGGGGGAGTTGCACAGGAGGCCTTCTCTCTTATCAGATCCTCTTAAATATCAGACAATAGGACAAGGTGATATGACTGGGCAGTTAAGAGGTCTTTAAAAAAGCATCAGACAACTATAGTCTGTAAACACTGAAAGGACTAAAAATCCTGTCATAATTTACTCACCCTCATGTCATTCTGAACCCCAATTATTTTATTTCTACCATGAAACAACAACAACAAAAAAGAGAGTGAGCGATGTAAGGCGACACATGTTGGTGGTACTTTAAAATTCAATTTTCATATATAAGCATCATAAAGGTATATAAAAGTAGGTAACACTTTATTTCGATAGTCCACTTTAGACATTCTACTAACAGCAAGGAACTTTGCAACTACATGTCAACTAGCAGTCATTAGAGTATTAGTAGACTGTCTGCTTAATATCTTCAAACACTTTATTTTGATGGGTCCACAACATACAACATATATGAGAGTATGAGAAACTTTGCAAGTACAGTATGTCAACTTATTCTACTAATGCTAAACCTACCCTACTGAGAGTTAGTAGACATGTAGTTGCAAATTAATGAGAATTAGTTGACATGTAGTTACAAAGTTGCTTATAGTTAGTGGAGTGTCTAAAGTGGACTGTCGAAATAAAGTGCAACCTAAAAGTAATTAATTTATTGTAACTTGTCAGCTAAATTAAAAGGAATCTAAGTGATTTGACCAAACAAAGCTAAATGAAACAGACCAAAAGTCATCACAAACTAACATTCCACCAATGAGATCCACTTAAATTTATAATTTATATGTCCGCCTAAATTCTTAAGCCAAATACAGATGAACAAAGTGCCATTGCATGAGGAACAGACCAAAATTTAGGACGTAAGTCATGGATGATGTTTAGCAAACAAATAAATAAATAACAATTATGATAATTTCATGTTTTGGTCACACTTCATATTAGGTGGCCTTAACTACTATGTACTTACATCAAATAATAAGTACAATGTACTTTATTGTGTTCGTACTGTATTGCAGAACACTTTTGCTGCTATTGAGGTGGGATACGGGTAAGGTTAGGGACAGGTTTGGTGGTCTGGGTAGGTTTAAGGGTGGGTTTAGGTGTAAGGGATGGGTCAACAGTGTAATTATAAATTGAATTACATAAATTAATTACAGATGTAATTACATATAGGTATTTTTAAAAATACAAGTACAATGTAAAAACATGTATGTACACAATAAGTGCATTGTAGCAAATGATTAATTTAAATGTAAGTGCATAGTAGTTAAGGCCACCTAATATAAAGTGGGACCCATGTTTTAAAGAACCATCCCAACCACTCATCTTATGCATCATTTTTTATTATTATTTTTTTATTTTATAATTTGTATATCCTTTATCTGAGAAACAACTGTGTTCTCACTGCTTCTCAAAAGGTACTGGACAATTTCTCATCAGGCAATAGACAAAACTGAAAAGGGCTGACTTCATCTACTTGATGAGTTACTGGTAAGTTTATTATTCATATTTACACTTTGTGCATGTATGAAGTAGTAAAGTAAAACCTCTTAAAAACTGAAATATAATTGAACAAGTTAATATCTTCAGATAATAGGTTTCTCCATGAATGAATGAATGAATGAATGAATGAAAAGACCTTACCTCAAACAACCCTATAATTTGTTTGGAGAAAAGCATCTGTTGAATGACTTCAGTCATATTACAATTTTAGGGTAACACTTTAGTATAGGGACCAACTAATCTCTCGGTTAACTAGTTGTTTATCAGGCCTATTATTACCATAATGGCTGTTTATTAGTACTTTATTCTGACCATATTCTACATCCCTAGTCCTAACCAATACCTAAATTTAACAGCTACATTACTAACTGTTAATAAGCAGCAAATTAGGAGATTATTGAGGCAAAAGTTAATGGTTTGTTAATAGTGAGAATTTGACCTTAAAATAAAGTGTGACCAATTCTAGCAGTAAGTAAAAATCTAGCAGCAAAATATAAAAAATGAAGAACAAGACCTGGTCCTTTAATCTCAGTGTTTTGGACGGGCACTTGAGTGAAGCTTTAGTATTTCACACATAATATCAAATTTTGAACCGCAATGTTAATCACACCTATGTGTCCTTCAGACATGACTGTCACAGAAAATGAGGAAGGCAAAAAATAGGGGAAAATAGAGGGAAATTAGAGTAGAGCCTGTTATGACAAGCTGTGAATTCCGAATGGGTTCACACAAACCCCCATGACCCATTTTTTTTTTCTGCCCATCATTCCTATAGCAGCAGAGAATAGATATCACAGCAGCTGTCTCCGTTTGTATTAATTAAGATTGGATGTGGATACATACATTAAGTCTCTTATAAATTGATTACCCATCCACTCCTGGCGGGTCATTAAATTCTCGTCAAAGCCTAAGACTAAAGAAAAGAAGGGAAAGAAAGAAAAAAAAGAAAAATGTCAGGGGCTGAATTAAACACTGATGCTGCCACAGAGGCGCATTGATTTTTTTTTTTTCAGGAACCTGACTGAATTTCCTCTGCAGTCTGCACACGTGGATTCAGAGTCACCTGACCTCCGCGTGCGTACCTGATTACAGACATGCACTCCTTCATTCCAGTCAGACCTATCAGCGGGGTTATGGATCACTGGAGTCTGAGAATTGAGAGTCGGCCCTTATCAATTCACTTCCTATGATCAATGCATTGCTTCAAGTGCTCCCATATGAACAGCCTAAGCTACAGGAAATCCAATTAAACGAGCATGATTAATTACCAAGCTAATCTCAATGGTAATAACTTGATACAAAACATACAGTGGCTTTATCCAAAAGGTTACACAACCGTTTGGAAGAGGCAACCTAAAGCTAAGCTTGTCACATTTTATGTTATGTTTTAAGATCATAGCTAACTGCTAACAGAAAGAACCAGCTATTATGCAAATATTCTGAGAGTCAATTCAGAAATTAAACCGCAAAGCATTGCTTTAAGACATGGTTATTATAGTTAACTAAAACTAAATCGAATTGAAAATATAATAAATATTAACAGAAAGTCAATTAAAAATTAAAAAACAATACATAAAAAACCCTAAAACTAATTTTTTCAGCTAGTCGCAGCATTTCTGATTTTTGTTTAATTTAAGTTGATTTACAACAATAAATGCAACTAAAACTCAAAAATGAATAAAAACTGAGCAGTTATTTGTCAAATATGTGTGTATTCAAACTTAATTGTTAGCTGTTTACATTGAGAAATTGTTTACTCTGAGCAAGGTAATGGGTCTGCGTTGTATGAAAGTCTTTCCTATTGACTCTAACATTGGAATAGATAATAATCAGTATTTATTTTAGGTTTGCTTACTCAGAATGCCATGTCCAAAATTAACACTCGCCTTTTCGCCAAATGCAAGCCGAATTGGCTTTGGAGCAAATGAAAGGCCAGTTGGATTGCAGCCTCAAACGGAAGACCACTCATATGGCTGATGCATGTTTCACACAAAACTGGAGAACACTTTCTCAATTTAGGAAAAGTTCATCTGGTTGGCTGGCTTCACACAACTTCTGGGAGTAAGGCCATATGGATGACACTAAAATCTTTGAAAGAGTTTTGTCGCATATTATTTAAATTTGTTATTTCCCATGGTAGTGTAGGTAATGATCCCACAATGAGCGCCACAATATAATACTGTACAGAATGTTGAATTGAACGCTAAATCATTCCACTACACATAGACACAAAAATATATTTTCGAAAAAAAAAAATATATATATATATTTTCCCTTTAATTAAAAAAAAAAAAAAAAAAAAAAAATATATATATATATATATATATATATATATATATATATATATATTTTTTTTTTTAAATTCAATTCAATTTAAGTTCAGTTTGACCCCATCAAAAATGCACTGTGCAAAAATACAATAAAACAGATTAAAGTAGACAGCTGGCAGCAGTGTATTTGTACTGTGTGTACAGATGTGAGAAAATCTTTATGAAAAAATCATGCATTTATTAATGTTTAATATCCAGGGTCACTGAGACTTATGCAACATTTTTCATGAAGGGCAGCTGAGATGTATTTATGCATTTTGTTTATAATCAGTTATCACAAGATTAGGAAAAGACATGCAGTATCTGATTTTTCGATGTGAAATATATTTCTAGAGATATTAGAATGACCCTAAGGTCTCTCAGAGACTAAACAGAACATGAGGGTTATGGATTGCATTTAAGCTTTTAGGAATTAAACTGTGTTGGTGAACTGACTTACAAAGTCAGTATTAAATGATTTGTTACTCCTTTTTTGTTCTTTGTCTTCTTTTTCCTCTGCTGTGTATCAAGTTGGTCACAAATGTCAGCTTGCTTAATGCGAGATAGCAGGGCCACCTTTACCCATCATAAAATGTGATCTGGTTTATGATTTCTGTCACAGAAATCCAATACTACTCCACCAAAATGATAACTGTAACAGTTTTAGTTCTATGAAAATGGGAAAGGTACAATACTATCCCTGTTTTCCTTTTCATCCATCTGTCCATCCAAGATACACAACAATATGCCTGCAGTTTTAGTGAAGGAACCCTAGCCAGGGAAATCTACACAAAGCTGTTTGAGGTGTGGGAATGATTTATGTGTGACAGCGATGTTATTGCTTTCTGTGATAGTAATATTATACTTGAAGACATTTTGACAACAGCAACAATTCCAAAGGCTGGCCTTGAACCTCTGAACTTATGAACAGGTGACGGGTATTTTACACTGTAAATCCCAGAAGGTTCTTCCATAATCAACCCAGGCTCATTGGAAAAACATGCCTGTAGCAACATTTTTGCAAACTATTACTTGTTTGTAAGTTTTGCAACCCATTCAAAGTTAAATGTACAGTGACTTGCACTAATGTACAGTAAAAAGCACGTTCGGTTTTATCCGAAACAGCTGAACGTGAATCTGGTGATGTTTTATTTTGTTGGTTGTTGTACGTATTGCAGCAGCTTGATAATAAAATGTTCGGTGAGTGTCGCTAAATGTTTCTTGTTTGAAAATAACCACTTACACTAAACCTAACTAATAATGGTAACTGAAACAACGACTGTAGCTTCTACATTTATTTCAGTTCTTTTATCCTGACTCGTGTTTCATGAAACTAGTACCAAAGTGCTCCACATCATAAACGCAATGTTGTACCGGGTGAGCTACTGAACAAATTTACCATGTTAAAAAAGCTGTACATTTGGAGCTGGTTTTGAAATTATCCCAAATATTTAAATGGTAGCATGCAAAGCAATGAGCTTAGGTTGTGAGTAACTGCCATAAATAAATAAATAAAGGCCTATCAGCAATTATATTATGTGGTATGCAGTATTTATAAACTGTTAACAAAAAGAATACATTTCGGAATAAAATAACAGGGCGTATTTGATTATATCAATTTCATGGTTTTCTGATCAATGTGACGTTTAAGAAAGTGTGTCATAAACGGTGACTGTGACTAATACGATGGCTTTGGGGGACACAAAAGAAGAATGACTGCGGATCAAACAAAAGTCAACAACACAACCAATTAACCCACGAAGTCTGTTGTCAACTTCTGTTTGCTCCACAAATGCTGTATTGGAGCCTCAAGGGCCACTGTAATCTAATTAGTGTCAGCAAAGAAGCGAACGTAAAATGAAGCGATGAGATTGACCCACATTTGAGATTGAGAAAAACACCTTGTTTTGATTTTCTGGAAAGCTTTTTATCGCAAGCAATCACGTAAATTGTCCAAAATGGCTGTTCTGCAAGCAGCCGTTCATCTCCATTGCCTCTGATGTTGAGGAAGTCATTGAAGGCATGGACACACCATTGATCAGCAAAGCTAATGAGGCGATCTATTCCTTAAATCATTGCTTGCTTGTGAAGTGGTTTAGATTTTGTGCAAATAAGCTAACCATGGCCATCAATTCATATTGAGAACATCTGTCCTAATGTTCCACTCCAGTAGTTTACCCAACAGGCATTAGAGCGGTGAAGATCAAAAACATCTACCTCATCATTTAGATACTCAAAAGGTTTGACAGCTTAATGTCTCCACAGTGGAGCTCATCTGTGACTATAATGATGTGGCTGGCAATGAGGTGCGAATAACTCTAAGGTGGATGATGACAGAGTTGATGTTGAGTATGTACATAGATGACGATGATGATGATGATGATGATGAGGATGATTATGATTATGATGATGACAATGATGATGATGTTGAAAGTGGTGCATAACAATGGTGATGATAGGGTATGGGCATCTACGTTGCATAACCACCCTGAAAAAGAAGAGAAAATGACAATTAGCTGACAAAGATGCCGTAAATTTAGGACAGATCCTGGTGGTGAAATCCAATACAAACAATGTGCAGAGGAGGAGGCTGGTGTTCAGACATGTGTCCCTAGTGGCAGACATCGTTTTCATATGCCACAAATATATCTCATGCCTTCAGTATTCAGAAAAACACCACCCAGAGAAATTAAATGATTATGGAAAACAATATGTAAAAATGGAAAATTGAGCCTGTGGGTAAGATGTGCCGCAAACTAGTTGTTCATTTAAGCCATTGGTCAGCTAGTAGCACATTTATGAAATTAATTTTATTTGTCGTCATATTTACCACTCTTGACATTCAGAGTTATGTAGGACAGAATCTTCATGTCCTCTCTCAATGTTTCAAATCAATTGACACTGGTTGTAAAAGGTCAAAAGAGCAAATTTCATCTTCCGCACATGCAAGACATTAAGGCTATATTTTATATTGCGGTGCCAGAGAAAGCAAAACTAAATTGCTGATGCATGTCGAATGCACTATACAAATTAACTTGACGTGCCTTAGCAAAGTCTAAAATGGTACCATAAAAAAAAAAAAAAGTTCACTTTGAAACACTTTTTTCTTGTGACACTCTTAATGCATTTCATTTGTTTTCTTTATATTTTTATTTTATTAAATCCAATTGATTGCACTTGCATCTCACGCACTCACACACAACATTAGTTCTAGCATTGCTAACTTGACATTTCAGCTATTCATCATCAAACTGAAATGCAGTAAACCATAATAAACCATAATAAAGTTTATCAACTAAATGTTACATGGCAAATTGGAAACATTTGTATTCATATCGAATAAGAGAGGCTTGTGAGCCTGATGCCATTTCAGTTTCACTAAATAAATTCATTTTAGCTTGACGATTGTGTGCTGTTTAAAATGAATATCACTATAGACTAATTTGTGTTTTATTTTATAGTTTAATATATAATTGTATAGCTACTTATTTTTCATTCTTGTTCTGTTCTGAATACTAATAAATTTAAAAGATTTTTTTTTTTTTTTCGTGGAGTGAGGGGAACTAAATAGGTTTTATACTGTTTATAATGTTTGTGGTTTTTTTTCGTTATATTTACCGTTATTTAATAAACATATACATTCATGTAATTGTTTGCAATTACAAGTTTTACGGGTGTTTTTGGAGTAAGAACAATTTATCTTTTAGAAGTAATTTTAACAAATTACTTCTTTTTGGCCGGGTTGTGTTTCTCCATGTTGTAAACTCGAGGGGCAAGGCTTCTAAACTGGGGTGTTTTTATGGGTGTGGTATTCAAATTATGATTGCTGCCACATTTATTAGCTTACGGTCATTCATACGATAGGATTGGCGGCATACAGATGTTTCATGAAACACACTTGAACTCTGTTTTAAGTTGAGTTGTGCACTCAGATCTACACTTATTTCTATGTTAGATTTATAAACAAGGCCCATTATATGCTGCTTCAATAAATGGTCAATGGTTAAATAATGAAAGCAAATAACAGCTAACAGTGTGGCAAATGTATTAATGAGATTATAATATGTGATTTAAGTTTAATATCTGGTTAATATTAATTGGTAAATATTTTTATTTAACAATTTTTAATAAGGGAGTCAGGCCTTTCCAAACCCAGGATAATTTTTACCTTGAAAAAAGGCAAAAGCCTAAGAGTAAACTTACTCAAAATGTCAGTACATTTATTTTTAAAAGCAATTCGATTTTAGGACATTTAAAGCAGTTTTATGAGTTTCAGATGGCAAAACACAAACACATATTGCTTTGAAAAAGCCCTTTGTTTGTAATTTTGCACAATTATGCAGATGAACACCAGATGTTTGCAGTCAGCCTCTCAATATCCGTAAGAGGGATGCAAAATGGATGTAGTTCTTTATATATTTCTTAGTGGTTTATTAACGGGTCAAAGAACTACATAGACCACCCACTCTTGTTACTGCACACCATTCTGCTGCTAATGAAAGCACAGTGATGTTTGTTTAAAATGCTTATTTATAGCACTCAAACTGTCCTAATTACTGGGACTGTTGCAACTGTATGCCTCTGAATTCAGTCTCTACAGTGCCTAATGCCTATTACAAAGAAAAGACCAGATCTAACCGATGAAACCAGTCGTCCAGATATCTGGGAGTGGTTTATTTACCTTTGAATGGTAAAAAGACAGCAGCAATAATGCAGCCCTTTACTACTGTAAAATACGATTATACGGCTGGGAGAACTAACATACTGAGGCGAACATCGTATACACTCCCTGCACTCCTGCAGATGTTATTGCTTGTACTGAAAAGCACAAACTGTATTTTTAATGAGGGGCATCTAAAACGAATTAATGAAAATACGAGGACCTGGTATTTAATGCATTTTATGATTGAGCGCATTTGGCTATGGCAAAGTAATTTCTTATCTAAATGCAAATTAGTAACACTGGGAATTCATGTCTTGTAAATATTTCAGTTTTCACAACATTTCAATTAGACCAATGTTTTGTTTTATTCCCTTCCCTTTAGAGTTATTTAAAAGACTGTGCAAGAAAACATTCTAAATTGTGTAGCATATGAGCTCAAAAGTTAAATGTCAGAGTATTTTAAACTTATTTTTATGCATTTAATGCTCATCATTTATACATCTTCCCATGAGATGATGTGACATCTTTGCATTTGGGAAGAAAACAGCAGAAATCAGAGCTTTAAAGAGTCTTACATAATGACGTATGGCTTAATTTTAACTTTAATGTTTTCATTTAACAGCGAGAGATGCTGCTTTCATTACAGAGCATTGGTTCTGCTTCAGAACCTAGATTTTACATCAGAAATGTCCACCAAACAGTGACAAATTTGTTTATAGTGCAAAAATGAAAAGACAATACATTCATACATACATACATAGCTAAATATATGGTCCCACTTTATATTAGGTGGCCTTAACTACTGTGTACTTACATTTAAATTAATCATTTGGTACAATACACTTATTGTGTACATACATGTTCTTACATTGTACTTATTTTTTTAAAAAACCTATATGTAATTACATCTGTAATTAATTTCTGTAATTACATTTATAATTACACTGTTGACCCATCCCTTACACCTTAACCCACCCTTAAACCTACCCATACCACCAAACCTGCCCCTAACCTTACCCGTATCCCCCCTCAATAGCAGCAAAAGTGTTTTGCAATACAATATGAACACAATAAGTACATTGTACTTATTTTTTGATGCAAGTACATAGTAGTTAAGGCCACCTAATATAAAGTGTGACCAAATATATAAATAAATAAATAAATACACCCTTGCACTACAGTCACTTAATGGCTGACACCTGTTCATGCTGGATGTGAGTGACGAAACACAACAAAATAATTGTAGAACCCATTATAATCAATGATGTGGTCTACAATGGATGCAATATACAGATATCCAGGTCCGGATTAACATAAGGGCCCTTAGCCAGATTGGCTAAGAAAGGAAAAGTAGACCTACAGTAGAGTGACTGGCCATCAGGAGCACCCAAACTTTTCCCAGTGTGGTGATTGCCAAAACCCCACCATGCCCTCACATATTAAGCGCTGTTATTAAAGCCAAAGGATACTTCATTATTTCATATGTACATTAGCTCGCAACACAAGCACACAAGAAAGATTAATTATTGTCCAGTGTCTGCGCTATTTCACATCAAAAGATATGAGCAAAAAACCTCTTTTAAGCTCGGCTTTACTGTCGCGCATGGGAAACAAACTCTAAAAGATAAGTGATGAAACGGATATGTGCAGGCCCGGATTAAGAACCCAAGGTCCCCCCTTCATACTAGCCTATCTTGGTGCCACAATGTTCTGCACCAAGATAGGCTAGTATGAAGGGGGGACCTTGGGTTTGCAATAGACCCAGGGCCTTATGTGTTCTTAATCCGGGCCTGCACATATCCGTTTAATTTCTGATATACTTCATACAATTGAGCAACTGGAAAAGTAAAGGAATGTTCACTCTGGTACATCTGTTTTGAATAGGCTGTTTGCGCTGCTGTTCAACCTTTAGAACAATTTCAGCTTCAGGAAAAATCTTACTCCAAGATCATTTTTGGAGGATTTTATGTTTGTTCAGATCATTTGACTGCAGATTGTTTTGTAAAAAATGTACGGTGTAACTGAAGAGTTCAAAAATATACTTTTGTTAAAAAAAGATGGCACAGCCTACTGTATTGGATCTGCAAGCAAATGCACTGCAAACTGTATGTAAACAGTTTCAGAATTATTTGCCAGTTATGTATGGATCTTCAACTGAAAAATTGAGGGGACACTGATTACTTTTTCATGCAGTCACATTAGCCAACCATAATAGTGGTAATTTACTCACAAGCCTTGTTTGCAAGGAACGTTAAGGAAGAAAAAAAAAAAAAAAATCAGTCACACTTTATTTTAAGGTCCAGTTCTCACTATTCTAACTTTTGGCTATGACTTTTAGCTCAGTAAACTTCTAATTTGATGCTTATTAATAGTTGGTGAGGTAAGTTTAGGTATGGGGTTTGATTAAGGGATCTAAAATATGGTCATGCAGAATAAAGCATTAATATGTGCTTTATAAGTACTAATAAACAGACAATATTCTAGTAATATGCAAGCTATTTAATAGTGATAAGTTGTGATAAATGATAAAGTGTTACACAAATGCATGTCATAACCACTTTAAAATCACACATTGTAAAATGTATCCTATTTGAACAGACCTGTGGCTTATTTTGAATCGTAGCTCACCAGTTGAAAACTTCTCTTTTAGAATATCCAACTTAACCAGATAAACTGTTTATGATGTTGATTATATTAACAGGTGAGCATAGCTAACTCATTCGGATTTTTTTACTTTTACTTTCAAACCGAAAGATATTACCTTGGCCTGGGGATCAAACCTGCCATTTTCCAGCCGTGGTATCAGTGAGACGGGGTAGTGTATTTGGCATTCAGAATACTGTGACACAAACATGAAATACCCTCACTATATGAAAGTGGATGTGATTTAGCGCTACGCCTCCCTGCTCCCGCCATAATCGCAGAGTTAATGCAATACAGGCTCAGCTTTTAAAAAGTGAAACGACCCTCTATAAATCTGAACTGCAGCTTTGACCTCTTCCTCTCCATTTCTCTGTCTGTCGCTTTCATTCTCATTGTACAACAGTGACTATTAAATCATGCCTATCAACTTTCAGTAACCTTTCTTCTGCATACTTGCTGTCATTTTCATCAAAAATGTTTTTTAAAAAAAATTATGGATGAACCCTGGAACTTTTTTGTCATTCCCTATGGCGATTCTTGTTTTCAGGCTTAAACGTGAATAGGGAATATCTGGGGTTAAATACAACTTGATGTCAATGGGAACAGCAATTGCAACCCCTTTTACTTCAGTAATACGTTATTTCCGAGTGGAACCAAAATTCAACAAGTAAAGGGTGGGTATCATTTGAATTGTAAAACAGTGGGTGTTTTAAACCAGAATGAAGCCAGACCGTCTGTGAGTTTGCTGAAACAATGTCTGAATTGCTGTTTGTCTATTGGTTAACATCCTTCAGTAGCCTGCAGGGCCTAAGTGATGTCAGTGCACAAAGAAAGCCATTTCAGAGTAAGAGGCAAATTACATTTTAACGAAAGATTGCAAAGCCAAACCTTCATTCACAAAACATTCACAGTAAGTTTTGATTTTATTTTGACTTCATGCTTCATCAACCTAATGCCAAAGATGCAGTGAATGCCAGTTAAATTGTTCTGATTTGTCCTTCAGTTTGAAAAAATGCATGTACAAAAAACACTTACAATGTAATGGACTGTGATTAAATTATTAAAATATGAGACCATAACTCATATAATAATGTATTGGCAATCATTCACCAATAAATGTCTTGACCATGCACATCCAATGCAGCTGCTAACTTTCCACACAAGGATACCAGGAAAGAATGCAACTTTTTTTGTTTTTAATACAATCTCCTTCCAAAGTAATTACGTCTAAACCACATTGTCAGAATAAATTATTATTATTATTGTTACTAAAAATATGAATCAATCAATTAATTTAAAGGAAAAGAAAGAAAGAAAGAAAGAAAGAAAGAAAGAAAGAAAGAAAGAAAGAAAGAAAGAAAGAAAGAAAGAAAGAAAGACTTGGAGAATGTCCTTGGACAACAGGCATAACCAGAAATTAATTTCTCTAGAACAGGGATCCTCAAATCTGGCCCACGAGATCCACTTTCCTGCAGAGTTTAGCTCTAACCCTAATCAAACACACCTGAGCATGCTAATCAGTGTATTCAAGATCATTAGAAAATCACAGGTAGGTGAGTTTGATCAGGGTTGGAGTTAAACTCTGCAGCAGATTGGCCCTCCAGGGAAAGACTTGAGGAACCCTGCTCTAGAAAGATCACTGTAAATGAAAAAAAAAAAAAAAAAGGTAGCATCACTTTAAAATCGAGATTTACTTTTAATTGTACTACATTTTATTTATTTTTTATTTATCCTTTATTTTACCAGGATAGTCCCATTGAGATACAAAATCTCTTCTTCCAGGGAGTCCTGGCCAAAATGGCAGCACAATAAGTTTCACAATAAGACAGTTTCAAAACATAAAACAAACATAATCATTTGCCCTACATCTAATGATTACCAATATGTAATTTACTCATAGCAGGTACATGTTTCCTTCACAGTAGACCATAAAAGGTTTTTTAAAAATATTTAGTGTATAAATAGTGTTTCCAGCATAATAATACTCTGCATCTCATTCCATAATGAAGGAGCAAAAAAAGAGAAGGCAGTTTTCAGAATGTACTCTTGGAACATGTAAAAGAAGTTTAGCAGAAGATCTAGTACGATAATTACAAGTGTAAAAAGATAAAAGACTACAGATATAAGTAGGTAATTTTCCCAACAATGCCTTAACAATAAACAGCAACATGTGCACTTTTCTTCTTTGAAACAAAGAGGACCATCCCACCAATCCATACAATATACAGTGATGGGTGCGTGAAGAGGCACTTGTCACAAAACGTAAAGCAGCATGGTATACATAGTCCAACTTTTTAAGTGAAGATAAACTTGCGTGCATATAGATCACATCGCCATAATCGAATACTGAAAGGAAACAACTCTGTATAATTCTCTTTCTTGCTTTAAAATGAAAACATTTCTTTAAACGAAAAAGAAAACCCAACTTTAATCTAAGCTTTTTTAAAAGTTTTTCTATATGTATCTGAAATCCTAGTTTGTCATCCAACCATACACCCAAGTATTTATAGCAATTTAGTCTTTCAATAAATTCTCCTTGTAAAGTTAAAATCGGATGATCTATTTCAGTACGACAACGAGTGAAAATCATATATTTTGTTTTCTTTGAATTTAAAACCAGTTTTAAGTTGGATAATGTTAATTGCAATAACTGAAAAGATTCTTGCAAGAGCTCAATGGCTTGATTAACCGAATGTGCTACTGTGTATATAATTGTGTCATCAGCATATAAATGAATTCTAGCTGAGGTTATCCCGCAACCAAGGTCATTAATATAAATAGAAAATAAAACTGGGGCTAAAATTGAACCCTGTGGAACACCTTTTACTGTTTTTAATTCATTTGAAATAAAATTTTCAACTGAGACACATTGAGTTCTTTCTGTTAAATAATTATTGAACCAATTTAGAGTCAATTCGCTAAAACCTATACAACTTAATCTCTGTAATAAAAGTTTATGATCTACAGAGTCAAATGCTTTAGAAAGATCTACAAATAATGCTGCACAATGTTGTTTACTATCTAGATATTACACTTACACTTAGCATTAACAAAAATACAGTACAAAATAGAAATGCCTACTTTTATACGCGCTCATTAAGCTCATTAAAGACAAATTTGATTCTTTCTTTCTTTTCTTGTGGTAGTAATCAGTGTGGTACAGGCAATATGTATTTAAGTTCGAATATTCTTTAAATTAGTTGTTGATGTGACACAAGAGTCACAGCCAGTCATGCCATGAGTCATTTACAAGGTTAACAACATGGCATTCCTAGACTACCAAAAACACGTCATGTGAAACCATTAAGCACATGATATATCACGTACTCTACAGACCAACCAGTAATTGGCTGGTCCATTCACCAGATGCATCAAATACAAGGTGTCTCAGAAGAAATTACATTTGTGCAGATTTTCTGTTAGAGGTCTAAATCTCACATTCACACCTTTGACTAGTCTGACAGTCAGACAGTCTTTAGCTCTCAAGTGGCCATTAGCAGCTCGAAAGAAAGCATGGCCATTATACATACATCCAGGGACGGACTGGGGCTAAAAAGTGGCCCTGGACTTTTTGGCACAGAGCGGCCCACCACACCATATACCCACCAGCTCATTATAGAGCTATTTTTAACACCACTTACTAACATACAAATATAACACAGTACACACACACACACACACACACACACACACACACATATATATATATATATATAATTAATGTAAAATAATATAAGTATTATCATTAACATTAATGAATGACTGTCATACTTCTTTGCATTATAATTTGTCTTTCCTGGTGTATATGGCAATTTGTAAATAATATTTTTACACATCTCTTAGAGGGACAGTTTAATATCACTAAAGTTAAATGCCTACCATAATATCAGTCCATAACAATGCTCTGCTCTAGAAGACTTGGAATGTAGTGCAGAATGTGGACTGATTTTATTGTACCTTTCAATTGCTTGACAAGAGTTTTTTTTTTTTTTTTTTTTTTTTTTACATGAAGAATTGTATGATGAAAAATACAGTAAACAGTAATATGTGAAATATATAGAGTTACAATTTAGAATAGCTGTTTTCTATGCAAATATATAGTAAACAATAATTTATTTCTGTGATCAAAGCTGAATATTTAGCATAATTATAGTCTTCACTGTCACATGATCCTTCAGAAATCATTCTAATATGCTGATTTGCTCAAAAAACATTTCTGATTATTATCACTGTTGAAAACAGTTGTGTTGCTTCACAGATTTTTTGGAAAATGTGATGCATCACCATTCAGTCTAGAATAAGATTTCTAATAATAATAATAATAATAATAATAATAATAATAATTTTATTCAACAAGGTTACATTAAAAAAGTGGAAGGATTGCTTTCACTTTCGTTGTACTTGTACAATGACAATAAAGATATCCATTAAATTGATTTAATTGACAGTAAAGATATACTTATTACAAATTATTTATATATAAAAAATGTTCTTTAATTTTGTATTCAACAAATAATCCTGAAAAAGTTAAAGTGTCACTGTTTCCACAAAAATATTAAGAAACAAAAACGGTTTTCAGTATTGATAATAATAAGAACCATTATTAATAACTGAAAACAAATAATAATTGAAAATAATTAAGCAGCAAATCAGTATATTAGAATGATTTTTGAAGAACCATGTCATGCCATGCCAGACACTGAAGATTGGAGTAATGATGATGCTGAAAATTCAGCTTTGATCACAGAAATAAATACATTTAAATTGTTAAAACATTTACATTAAAATATATTTAATAGACGAATAGAATTTTCCTAATCACTGCACTTGAAAGCGAAAGTCTTCAGATTTACAATGTTCTAGAATAAATTTGAGAATTATGTTTTCACAGTTTTTTTTAAACATTTTCTTAGACACGTGAAATTTCGGAAGCAATATAACGATATACAAACGTCTGCTGAAAACGGCTACGTTAATGTTTCTGTGTAGCTACACTGTGGCAAACAATGTAAATGGCATTACAATCTGAAAAATTCGAAAAGGCCAATAGGCCTAGTAGTTTGCATGCCTGAAAACTAATGTCTGTCGTTAAACATTTTTTGTAAACCGTTGGCAAATATTGCTGAATTGTCTCATCATGTTTAGCTGTTTACATCTTATCTCAGCTCAGCTTCTGTGAACAGTAAATCCCGCCTTCTTCAATCTGATTGGTTAAAACATTTTGACATTGACGAGCGCTTTGAGCCGCTGCGGCTGCACTGAGCCAGAACGCGCTAAATTAATTACAATGTTTTTTCTCAAGTGGGCTGCATGGGCCATTCGTCTGGGCCGATAGAGGGATAGGCTATATTTACTGTAATTAATTAATTCTTTACATTTACGTAATGGGACGGCCCACATTATACAGCGGCCCACCGGGAAAACCCGGTACTCCAGATGGCCAGTCTGCCACTGGGTCGGTCCATCTCGGGACCTGCGGCCGACTGGGCAAAATGCTTAACATTTATTATAATTAATATTATTATTATTATTATTATTATAACCATAGTGAAATCGTGCAAGCGATAAAACCCATCCTATGCACTGTTGGCCTGTAAAAAATATATATATTTATATATATTTATATATATATATATATTTAAAAAATCTGAACGGCCTACATTTGAAAAAAAAAATGGTCCGGCCCCTCTGGCATTTGCCAGAATTGCCCGATGGCCAATCCTCCCCTGCATACATCCCATAAATACATCTATTTGTCAAGAGACATGTACGCCTCACAATGCTCAAGCATTAGCATGACTTATATCATATGGAACCTTACAAAACCTTTTCCATAAAGTCAGCATGGCCTAATTGAATTTACTATATAAGAAGTAGATGCTTGAACTTTCTTTTGAACGAGAATACGATAGATGGAGACCATGATAGAGATGAATGCCTCAAATGAATTAGCTGTTTGTCATAATGAAAGACATCCAGAGGGAAATTTTACTGCTCATAAGATGCTCACAGCTCTCAGATGTTTTATATAGTATTTAGGCACAAAAACTAGTTCCATCTAGTTCAGTTCATTTAGGCACAAAATGTATCTCCTTAAAATCCCTTAGAAAATATTAAATGAGAAAAAATGAGAGACCATTGCTGACTAATAGAGCTTTTCAGGTTATAATGACACATAAAAATGATTTTTCTTTACTATAGTTGTAACTGGGTCAAATGTACACTAGCACATGATAAATCACAGGTCAAATGTCACAAGTTATTTGTTGTAGTTTGTGAAAGAGCATGTGCGATGTGTGTGACAGATGGCGATGGTGAAAGCATTTCCCTTTATCATGTAGAGGATGTCGTGCAATTTCAGGCTGAAAATCGGATTGTTAAATTGCATTTTATCTTTATTGAAGTCTAAAACGCATGATCTTCAACAGCATGGAACAGTAGTGTGCATAACAATCCAGGTTCACTCTTTCATTCCATAAACACATCCGCCCACTTTATCAGCTGATGTCTGTGTCCTGAAAAACTAACCTGCTCATCTAGCTGGCAAATCTGCAGGGATGCAATGGACAGATATTAATTGAAACCCTGCCAAGGCAATCTTACCCTATCTTCTCACCGGAGACGGCTTCATCACCGCGAGCTGACACAAATCACCTAGACCAGGCTCAGGGAGTATGAGACGGTCTCTTCAGTCAAAGCAGACGGCCTTGTTTATGATCTCATATGTGTTGAGGTCAAAGATCAACCAACGTGCCAGTCAAACTTCTTGGAGATATAACAGCACGTTCACCACTGCAGAAAAGTGTGGGGTTTTTTTATCTCTGCCTGAGCAAAAGAAGATAGACAGAGGTGGAGGAATACTGTACGGTTTCCAGAGAAGGGTTGAAGGGAATGACAGTGGGCATTGCATACTAGCGTTTTTAATGGTGCAGTTACTGTCAAACACCATAAAGGCAGCTACGACGATTCTTCTGGGGCCAAATCACAAAGAATAGAAGCTCTACAATACCCCTTTCCAAGGGTAATGCCTGAGGCGATCAATACTGAAGGTGTTGGCAGTTAGAGCAGGATACTGGCTAACGTTCAACCAGCAAGTCGAACGGCGATCTACCGCAATGCCTTATCATCAATCTGAAGAAAGATCGACTACCGTGTTCAGACAAACACAGCAGTCGTTAGAGAACCATGCTGTTTCTTGTTCTCGTAAGGACAGATGTGTTCGACTGAACCACTTGTGATTCTGACATTACATTACATTTTTTTTTCTCTCTTTTTTTGCCTTTTTCCATTCTCCTCATATCACACTTACAACCTAGGCTCATTGTCAAAAAAAGGCCAAAAGTTCAAGTTTTCTAGTACAAAAAAATATCTAAACATTCTTTAAAAAAAGATACATTTACTTGAGAAGCAAAATGACTTAAGATATTACAAATTAATATATATATATATATATATATATATATATATATATATATATATATATATATATACACATAATAATAATAATAATAATAATAATAATAATAATAATAATAATAATAATAAATCTGCCAATGGGGTAAGAACAGAATTTTTTTTTTTTTTTTTGCAAGTAAATACAGTATGTCTAGGACCGAAAATGTGAAGATATTTGTAATGGAATACAAGATGAAAACACAAAGTAAGCAAATAAAAGCATAAAAGCATATTATTTCCTACAGTTCTTAGAAAGAAAAAAAAAACATGCTTATAAATACAATTTACTGCAGTTTACAGTTATGACCCCAAATCACTTTTACCATAGTGTATGATTTGGAAACAAATACATTTTGATGTTTACATGATATAATCAGCTCCATACGTATGGGTTTTCAGTAGTAAACTTACTTGGTAGCTCACCTGACACAGCATTAAACTTGTGATGCAAAGTACTTGGTATGATTCCCGTGATTCCACAAGTAACAATCAGTCAAGCTAAAATGGCACAGCTGCTTCAGTAAAATCAAAATGTTTACTTTCTTTTTTTTAATTCTCAAATATGCTTTTGTTAACACATCGGTTTAGGGTAGGCTTTAGTGTAGGTGGTACGCAATTTTCAAATGTGACAGAGCATTAACCTTTTAGCACCACTTACCAGACATTTCACTTTAAAAGTGTCGTGAAACATGGAAGAAGTAAAATAATATCATTTTGCAGAAATGTCACCACAGGCCTGGCTTGCAAACTCCACATATTTTCTATGCGTTCAGCAAGATGATTCAAATGGAAGAAGGGAATGTTGCAAAGTGAGCGTGGGAGTTGTTTTATCTCAGTGATTGAGTGGCAGAAGCGTGGGACATTAGGTCCTCAAATGATGCTATTTTCATGACAGGCTGGGCCATTTATGGGCAAATCTAGCAAACAGATTTGACTGGTATCCAAGGTAACAGTTAGATACCCTGTATACATGAAAGGATCAGAGGGTATGATACCTGTATGTGTCAAAATGTAATTTTACAAAGGCTTAAGACTCAGTGACGGGGTCTTTCACATCCTGTTATGTATAAAGACTGATGACGCAATCAGGTTCTATGGGCACCAAAGTGAGAGAGAAGGGAAGTAATCACGAATGCTGGTACAGCAATTTGTCCAAGGGCTCTGACTGCTAAATCAAATGAATCACCATAGGTGACAATCCCCTGTCACAATCAGCCTGTAAGTTCAGTATGTATGCAGTGTCCCAGGCTGGAGCACCAGGACCTGATTTAGTTGCATTAGTGAGGGGGTTGATATAAAGATCAGAAATCTATATATTATTGTATTGCACCAAAGAGCTCAATTCAAAATAATATATTTTTTTGGATGCAACTAAAAACAGAAGAAATTTTACACAGAAAGAAAACTGGTTACTCGTTCCATTATTATTATTATTATTATTATTTATTTATTGTAGGTTCAGGTTTCAAACACGTCCATTCAACACTGTATTTGTACAAAACTATGTTGTTTTTTAATAATAATCAAAGTTTAACTGTGGTGCACAGAACTGTCATAGTTGTAATAAAATGAATTATATTGCACTCCCATAATATAATATAATATAATATAATATAATATAATATAATATAATATAATATAATATAATATAATATAATATAATATAATATAATATAATATAATATAATAATATAATATAATATAATATAATATAATATAATATAATATAATATACATTTCTGCCAAAAATAAAAATAAATAAAAAATAATTTGAATAGTAGTTACAATGATTTATTTATTTAGTTAGTTAGTTAGTTAGTTAGTTAGTTATTATTATTATTATTATTATTATTATTATTATTATTATTATTATTATTATTATTATTATTATTATTATTATTATTATTATTATTATTGTGTGTTTGTTTGTTTATTTATTTATTTATTTATTTATTTATTTATTTATTTATTTATTTATTTATTTATTTATTTATTTATTCATTTATTTTTGGTCACACTTTATATTAAGGTCCAGTTCAGGCTATTAACAAACCATTAATTATGGCTTTTGACTCAATTAACTTTTAATTTGCTGCTTATTAATAGTTAGTAAGGTAGTTCTTCAGCTTAGGTATTGGGTAGGATTAGGGATATAGAATATTCTCATGCAGAATATGTGCTTTGTAAGTACTATTAAACAGCCAATAAGCTAATAATAGGCCTGCTAATAGCAACTAATTACCAGTGAGAATTAGTCCTTATACTAAAGTGTTACTATTTTTATTTATTTATTTTTTTTTCAAATTGAGAATTTTGCGTAAAACTTACATGAGTCTCACCATGGTGGTCTGTGCATGGACTGTTCAAATAGTTAATGAACATATGGTGTGATGTCCCATGTTTCTGAGAACTGGTCAGTCAGCAAGTGTAGTTTCCTCCAAATTGTGGAGTGTTTGGTTTTTGCCAGGTCCCATACGCAATAAAAATGTAAGTGCATAATTGAAGAGAGTGAAGCAATTATGTAGTCGCACCAATACAACCTCTAACAAACTTTAGTCGTATCGGCAAGACAAATGGTCATAAAATGGAACCATTTAGTCACAGTCTGGAGTCTTAATACGTGTATGTCGGTATTTAAACACACTGTTTCCAGTCTAAACGGCATGAAGCTATTGCCATCTGCCACTTAGGACGGGTTGAAGAGTATGCGGTAACCAGAGGTGGAAAGTAACGAATTACATTTACTCGCGTTACTGTAATTGAGTAGCTTTTTTGTGTACTGCTACATTTTAAAGTAATTTTATTTTTACTTAAGTATATTTTGTTTGAAGTATTGTACTTCGCTACATTTTAAAACACATTAATTACTGAGTAAAAAAAAAATGGTCCCACTTTATATTAGGTGGCCTTAACTACTATGTACTTACATTTTAATTAATCATTTGGTACAATGCACTTATTGTGTACATACATGTTTTTACATTGTACTTATATTTTTTAAAATACCTATGTGTAGTTACATCTGTAATTAATTTCTGTAATTAAATTGATAATTACACTGTTGACCATCCCTTACACCTTAACCCACCCTTAAACCGACCCATACCACCAAACCTGTCCCTAACCTTACCCGTATCCCACCACAGTAGCAGCAAAAGTGTTTTGCAATACAATATGAACACAGTAAGTACATTGTACTTATTTTTTTGATGTAAGTACATAGTAGTTAAGGCCTCCTAATATAAAGTGTGACCAAAACAATAAAAATCGCTCCCTGGAAACTACTGCAGTAAATAATGGGCAGGAGAACAAACTGGTGCTAAAATCAGAAGAAAGATGCAGACGGCCAAGACAGGCGTTAATGATGCAGACCCAGTTGAAAACCAAACCCCGTCATAATCTGCTGAAGATGAACTCGAAGGAATTGAAGTGAACTCCTGACCATGTTTATGCTCTATTATGTAGTGTAAGCTGTGTTAGCCTAGGGAGACCAAACTAGCATCTTATAAAATCTCGACATCAACCCTTCGCAAGCATGTAGAGGTAAGGTAAATACTTGCATCATTGCATTGGTGGTTAAAATTAAGCTTTGGCAGTTTAGCAAAAGGTTTTGCACAAATTAGCCAAAAATACAGTGGTGCAGGGTGTGCGATATATATCGTCAGCGTTTTAACGATGTGCAACTTGACATTATCAGTATTTTGCCAAAAAACAAACAAAATACTCCTACAGAGTACCGTGAAGTCTATAGATTAGACTAGTGCACACGCGCATTTAGAGTGTGTTCTTTCAATGCATGATTCAGTCTGTTAAAATGCATTTAAAATGATCACAAAATTGAAGATATAGGGGCAGAAAATGTAGAATTATATTATTTCATATAGTAAATCAGTATCACACAAAGAGTGCCGTTTTTCTCCAAAAATCAGCATGATTACATATAGTTTTTATTTTTTATTATTATTTTTTTTTTTTTACAACAGTTCAATAAACAAGAAGTTATTTAAGAGACTTGCGTTTTAGACACCATATTGCCTGTTTTTGCTCTATTTTGACAACAAAAATAATCCCAAACACAGCCACAGCACTGTTTTGCATTTCTGAGCAACATGACGGTGTTTCGTTCCTGAATGAATCAACTGTTTAAATGATTTGGTTCAGTCTCAATGACTCACCTATTAACAGTGACTTGGTGACATTGGCAGTTCTAATTTCATATTTAAATTATCTTTTTATTTATTTATTTATTTATTTATTTATTTATTTATTTATTTATTTATTTATTTATTTATTTATTTATTTATTTATTTATCATTTCAAATGAGTATTCAACATTATATATCAAAACATTATTTCTGCATTTGTAACTGCAGGTTAAATGCATTCATGTCCTGCATTAAACAGTGTGTAAATACATCTAAATGCCACTTCAGATGAAGCTTCTGTGTTTCCTCTGCATTACAAAGATGAATTTTGTTGATACTGATTTAATTTGCCTGGTAACAGCCCAAATGTCTTACTATTCTTACTGATTCCTTTAATTAAAACCAACTAGTCTGAGATTTATAGGCCTATCCCAGGGGTCTCAAACTCACTTCCTGGAGAGCCGCAGCCCTGCCGAGTTTAATTCCAACCCTGCTTCAACACACATACCATGTAGTTTTCAAATAAGCCTAAATGATTAGATTAGCTGGATCAGATGTGTTTAATAGGGTTATATCTAAACTGTGTAGGGCTGTGGCCCTCCAGGAATTGAGTTTGACACCCTTGGCCTATCCCATTTTTGCATCCCTCCCAATGTTAAAAAGTAACTAAGTAATTTTTACTAAGTAAATTTTACTTAAATTTTAAATGAACTACTTTTTACTTTTACTTGAGTAGATTTTTACACTGGTACTTTTACTTGTACTTAAGTCAAATTTCATTAATGTAATGGTGCTTTTACTTGACTCAAATATTTTTGCACTCTTTTCACCTCAGGCGGTAACTGCTGTTGTCAAAATCGAACTGCCAAATTTACGTTTGTGTCACCTGCTCTTTCACTCCTTTCTGCTCTTTATACAAACCTTTTCATCTCTCCACGGTTACTCCACTTTTCAGTTTGTTTTTCCAGTGAGCTTAGCCACCGTCATACAGTTGTTTTTATAGCTGTCTCCATCCTTACATCTTTCGCTCTCTAAAGTCTCTTTTTATGTCTCTCTCTCTCTCTTTCTGTCTACACTCAGCTCTTTCTCGGTCGCAGTAAAACCTTTCAGCCCTCACTTCGCTTCGCCCTTCACTTTTGCCTTCATGAACTTCCTACACCGACGTTTTCCTCAAAAGAGCCCTGCTAAAGCGTTTTCATGTTTACTTTCTGACAAATTTGGAAACCATTCAAGCCCTTCAGCAAGTAAGAGACGTCAAAGACATCAATAATACTACCTACTAAGTATTTGCTTTCTAACCTGAAGATATGCGGGGTGGGGGGGATGCTTTTGTTTTGACAGTGATCCTTCCTTTTGATGCTTATACTTGTAAATAGACTCTCTGTAAACTCAATGTGGATACAAATTTATTATAAATAAATCTAAGTATGAGAGAAGTATAGTTTTTATATAGATTTTTAGCTGCTCAAGTTATGATTCTAAGGTAGAAAAAGTGCAGGTATCCAGAAGGAAACGAGCAGGGCATAAACTCATTTATAATTTTGCTGCGATGGAAGCGAAAATGCCACCTAAGCACCAGCACTCCAGTGATTAAGGTGATATTGATGGTTGAATTAATTCCTGATTGCCCAGCATGAGGCTGTCTCTGGATTTGGGGCTTATAAACGCAAGCAATTCATTTTAAAGATTTTTTTTCTCTCTCCACTCCAACCATTTCGAGTTTAAATTCAAATTTCCCTTTTTTCGTCACTCTTCCATGAACAGGTAATTGTCTTTAGCATGTGGAAAGGCAACTGATTTTAAGAATTTACATTTTATTGATTTCAAGGTCGCCTGTCAGAATGGATGACACCTGCCATTATTGTCTGGCATAGACAGAAGAAGAAGCAATGCAAAAGTCCTTTTGGGCAGCAGAGATCAAAGTTGGCCATTGCTGTACAATGATAATTGAAAAACAGGACACATTGTAGCTGTAAGCCTGCTGTTAATGCCGGAGAGCAAGAGTGTCAGTTGGCATCAGTCAAAGACTGTCAGGCGGCTGATGCAAACGCGAGGTATCACATTGTTTGCTGCTATAACTGACAGCTCACAAAGCAATGTCAGGGCCCCTGAGGACTGCAGCTCAACATGATGCAACGCTCCCTGGTGGCTATCAGTGCAAGAGCAAGATGGCCAACATCTTTTGTTGATCCTGGATCAACATTACTGTCCAAAGATATAAACTTAACCCAATCCCTATCCCTAAACCTAACCCTACCCATAATGTATTCCTAAAATCAGTGGGAAATGATAGCTGACTAACAAGGGTGTAGAAACACCTAACCCTGATCATAAGCCTAAAATAGATATTTCCTGAAAAGTTATATCTCAATTCTGATTGGTTGATTGTAATGTTGTTCCAGGATCAACAAGGATGTTGATCCAGGAACATGTTGTACTTGGTGAAATCACGCTCACCATATATATATATATATATATATATATATATATATATATATATATATATATATATTGTGTGAACAAAAACCTTTATTTTGGATGCGATTAATCCCCATTAATCATTTGACAGCACTAAAATAAACAAACAAACATACATGTAGTGACAAATAATCTGGCATAACCTGCCGTATAGTGTTTTGTTGTTCTGCAAAACTATTTGTTGTATCAACATAGTACCTTCTTTAAAACGTTTTCAGGAAGTTGAAAGAGGATTGAAACTTGTGATTTAGCCAGCTCTTGCTATTTCTGTGTGAAATATATATATATATATATATATATATATATATCAGACAGTCAGTGAAGGGACTGTGGTAGTCCACAGGCCATCTGAAGCTTACAATAACTCATACAGGTGCACAGCCCAGGGTGCACACAAGATTGAGGGCAATCGTCAGATAAATAAAAGCAGACGGTACTTGTGATGCTCTTTGATGGCTATTTGATGCCTGTCATAAGAGAGTGAGAATTGTCCCACTGCTGGGCCATTCAACAGGTGTGTAAATTGCCTTGTGTCCCGAGAGAGCATACTGGATCTGATTGCTCCGTCAGTGTACATAATTGAAGCCTTTTGCTACCATGTGTTAGGTGCCACATAACAAGGATTTGAGGCAATGGTGGGTAATGAATGCACTTCAAGGGTCCATGCAGGCAACTTGCTTCTCTCTCTCTCATCACTGAGCTTGTTGAGGTCTATGATGCACCTGATTCCAATTTCTCTGATTTTCCAGACCGCAGGACGTAAACCAAAATTGATGAGAGCATTTGCAATACGACTTCCGTTTCAGTTGTTGCAAGTACAGGAATAGAGGTTTCACTGCTTCAAACACCAGTTTAGACCAGCAAAAATATTTCAAGGTCCAAAAATATTGTATATCATGGTGACATTAACAGTATTATGATAATATGATAACAAATTATTTATATGTCATGGCCAATAATGGCAAATAAGTGTGTCTATGATAAAAACAAATCTATTTTGAAACACTTGTCTAAAGTTCTTTCTAATGTGCTCTTTGCATTCATGTTATGGTTCTGAAAAATTGTTCTGCCACTTTCAAGAAAGGTTTCAGTAAAATAAAAATACAGTTTGAACTGAATTTAACAACCTTAACTAAACTCTTCTTACTAAAATAAATAAATAAATACATATTTTAATAGAGTTGTTGATTATGACACAGTGAAGAGGATCTGCAGGGTACCTCTCCATTTTCTGATTTATTTTATTGCCATGTTTTCTATTATTTCCATATTAGTTGCACAATGTGATTTTGTTGGTTTCATGTTGATTGTATTGCTTTTTTTTTTTTTTTTTTTTTTTTTCATACACACGTGGTCAGAATTTTTGGCACCCTTGGTAAATATGCTCAAAGAAGGTTGTGAAAATAAATGTGCATTGTTAATCCTTTTGATCTTTTATTTTTTAAAAATCACAAAAACCTAAGCTTTTATTGGAGAATTAGAATTTAAAATGGGGGGAAATATCATTATGAAATAAATGTTTTTTGTTTGTTTGTTTGTTTGTTTGTTTTTTCTCAAATAGATGTTGGACACAATTACTGGTACCCCTAGAAATTTTTATGAGTAAAATATATCTGAAATATATTGCCATTCATATTCACAATTTTGAGCATGACATTTATGAACATGAAATTATCCTGCCATGGCTTCCTGTTTCACAGGAATATAAATAGGAGGAAAAACAAAGGCCAGATTCCAAATTAATCACCCATCACAATGATAAAAAACAAATAATATATTTCTATTGTGCAGCAAAAGATAATAGCTTCACAAATTAGGCCAAAGACTCTTCAAGGATCACAGCTGAAGAATTGTCGAAAAAGGTTGAGTTTTGGGGTCAGACACCCACAAAAAAAAAAAAAAAAAAAAAGATCAAACAGCACCTACATCACCACATGTTGTTTGGGAGGGCTTCAAGAAATAAATATCAAGAAAAGAAAATGCTTTCACAAAAAACAATCTCCAGCATATTCAGTTATCATACACCACTGGAACTTCAAATGGGACTGTCTTCTATGGTCAGATGAAACTAAAAATTAGCTTTTTTAGCAGCAAACACTCAAGATGGTATAAAAACATACCCCATGTGTACAATGAAATATACTGCTGTATTTTTGATGTTGTGGGCCTATTTCTGCTGGAGGTCCGGGACATCTTGTTTAGACACATGGCATCATGGATTCTATCAAATACCAACAGGTAAAAAATCAATAAGTGACTGACTCTGTTAGAAATCTTATAATGGGCCACGTTTGGATCTTCCAACCGGGCAATAATTCAAAAACAAACCTTAAAAACAACACAAAAATGGGTCACTGGGAGCAAAACCAAGCTTCTGCTATGGCTATTCCAGTCCTCTGACCTGAACCCTATAGAAAATGAGTGAGGTGAACTGAAGAGAAGAAGCACCAACATGGAGCAGGGAAATGGTCTAGAGTGATTCTGGATGAAGGAATGGCCTCTGATCTCTTGTCAGGTGCACTGTAAAAAATGATACACTATATTTACTAAATAAAATTGTGTCAACAGATTACAAGCAACACTATTAATTAAATTCAACACATAAAAATTAATTAGAATTAATCAAATGAGATGATTACAAATTAACCATTCAAAATGAGTAAAATAGCACAAACAAATTAAGTAAAATTTAAACAAAAATATTGATTTCACTAGCCAAAAAAAAAACAACAACAACAACAAAAAAAAACACTATGCATGCCAGGCCAGTAGTTGGCGATGAAGAAACACTGCACAAAAATGTAATACGCATGCACATGACGTCACCTTTTTCAAAAATTCATGTTTTTTTTGTTCACATGGAGATGATACAGGCATCGTGTTCAAAAGCTTGTGTTTCCAGGCCCCAAAAACAGTTATTGAAGACACCTGATGTTAACAAACAGAATCACTGAAGGAGAAAATCTGAATTTTTAGGTTACCATTACGGTGGTCAATGTTTGCTTTAGTTGGGCTCTTGACCCTTGACTCTTTAACATTAAATTTGGTTTGGCTGCTGTTACAGAGTTAAACAACAGTTAGACAAGCCAAATGAAAAGGTGGTGTTGGTTATGTATTGTCATCATTTTTTGACCTGAATATCTGAACTCTTTTAGAGCTTAATCTCTGAATTAGATTTACTTTGATTACAGCAGCCCAGTAATTCTACAGTGTAAGATCTGAAGTCTTCTGTATAATCCAAAGGGTGTCTTAAATATTGTTCTGATCAAAAATATATATATATATATATATTTTAGGCACACTCTGACATCAAGAATCAGAGTATGAATCTCAGCAATGGTGATAAACAGATCAACGTCACAAAACAACTACTAAAAATATGCGATGCATGATGGGAGCTATTGATGAGTTTTGATTGGTAGCACCCAGAATGCACTGCAACATTTGGTTCTCACTCTGATTCTTTGATGTCTGTGTGCCTAGATTTTTTTTATTTTTTTTATTATGATTTGATCAGAAGAGCTTTTAAGAATCTGTTTATGCTGAAAATTCCAGATATTACACCATACAATCACAGGATGGCGGAAATCGATACAGTAAATCCAACTCAGAGATTTAGGTCAGAGGACGACGATGACGACGACGACATCAAAACATAACCAACACCACCCAATCACCTTTTCTCTTGGCTTGTCTTAACTGTTGTCAAAGCCCAACTAAAGCAAACATTGACCACCGTGATGGTGACCCAATGGTAAAACATGATTTTCTCCTTCAGTGATTCTGTTTGTTAACATCAGGTGTCTTCAATAATTCAGTTTTGGGGGCCTGGAACACAAGCTTTTGAACACAATGCCTGTATCATCTCCAACAACAAAAACATGACTTTGTGAAAAAGGTGACGTCATGTGCATGCATATTACGTTTTTGCGCAGTGTTTCTTGATCGCCAACTACTGGCCTGACATGCATAACATAGTATCATTAGCATAGCGTTTTTTTGTTTTTTGTTTTTTGTTTTTTGGGGGGGGGGGGGGGGGGGGGGGTTGTCCAATGAAACCAATATTTTTGTTTAAATTTTACTTAATTTGTTTGTGCTATTTTACTCATTGTGAATGGATAATTTGTAAGCATCTCATTTGATTAATTCTAATTCATTTTCATGTGTTGAATTTAATTAATAATATTGCTTGTAATCTGTTGACACAATTATATTGAGTAAATATAGTGTATCATTTTTTACAGTGTGTTCTCGAACCTCATCAGCCATTATAGGAGAAAACTCCTATACTATTTTGGCAAATGGAAGTTTCAAAACATATTGAATAAAAGGGTACTGTTAATCGTGTCCAATGTGTATTAGAGAAAAACATTTATTTCATAACAATATTTCCCCCATTCTAAATTCTTATTCTCCAATGAAAGGTTAGATTTTTGTGATTTTTTTTTTTTTTTTTTAAACAATAGATCAAAAGTATTAACAATGGATTTTTTTTTCCCCACAGCCTTCTTTGATCATATTTACCAAGGGTGCCAACTATTCTGACCATGTGTTTATATGTTTTTTTATAAGCAGCAAATCGGTTTTGTTAAAATATAATATCCTTAACTACAAAATCAGGTTTTATTTTTCAAGATCACCCTCATTATAATATAATTACAGTTGTATCATACTCCACCCTTTATAGCAGAGAAGTTTTGATTAATGTTTAATTAATCCACTGAATTAAATACTTAACAATGAAAGGTACTTCTTCTAATTTTTATTTATTTATTTACTTTTATTTTTTTCTTGATGGAAACCTGGATGTTAGGTGCATCTTTTGGCTCTCTCATCACATCTGCTATGCAAACAAAAATTACAGCTTGCTGATCTTGACTTGTTTTGAACTTATCTAGCTTTGTTTTATGTATTAATGTTTTTTGTCAAATCTATGTACAAATAATGCAAAACAGTTATTTCTACAGACAGCCATGCTGATATTACGCAGCATAAATGTCACAGCACAGCAAAATCTTGACTGGTTGTCATATTTCTACCATTTTGCAATATCTTCCACCATACTGCCCTGGTTAGTGCTGGTCTAGCTGAAGGACTACAACAGCTTCACAAGATGACCAAGAAATTTATAATAAGCCTAGAGGGGAAAACTGCACACTGTATTTTTTTCTGCAGAAAGCTTACACAAAAAGCATGTATGCACTCCAACTTCTCTGCATTTCTTATTTCCCTGATGAAAAATTATCTTAGGGCCAAAATGCTGTTATTTAATATCTTCAGTACAAAAGATTTCTCAGATTTTTTACATCAACTGTTCACAGCTGGTGCTACTGAACTCCACAAATTCTATGTAACAATTCCTTTCTTGCATGACAAACTTTGAACTCAGATTTGCAAGGCACAAATCTGCCCAAGCTGCGCTGTGGATCGATGTCTCACTATACCCTTCTCGTTCTTGCTTCTGCCTTTTTGGACCCCAAGGACAGCCAAAGCCTCTTGTAAAAAACATAGAAAGAGCGGCTTGTAATACAGGTTGCATATGGAGAAAAAGAAAGTGAATACAGTAGGTGAACTGAACAAATGGCCTACAACCTTACAGCTTCAGTATGAGCTTTGAGAATGTTTTCAAGCTGCATTCTAAGTAATGTATTTCAAACAGAGAAAAGAAAACCTCTTTTGAGTCTTATCTGTTACTGTGGCATTGTAAAGAACCCCTTTCTCACGTATTTGATCCTGAAACCTCTTGAAAAGGCCTTGAACATATCTAAAGTTCAGTAGTTGTGGTCATGATTAAAATACCACACAACATCTAAAAGCATCTCACCAAGTAGTTGGTCTCCCCAAGAGGGAGAGATAAAATAGGCTTTTTTTGTTCTTATAAGACAACTTTGAAGAACTCATTGATGTCTGGAATCCTCATGATGACCTTAAGGAGGTCATATTGTGAGACACAGGGTTTTCCTTGATCTGTTAAAAATGTCCCCACTTAAGTTCTGCAAAAGACTTCAGAAATTAAATTGGACCACTACTGAGGAATTGTATGAAATCCATAATATGAGCATTGGGTGTAACTATCACAACCAAATTTTGCAGTGCATCACCTCCAATAGTGCACCAATTCTCTATTCTATTGTCAATTATATAGTGTCTTATTATCGACATTCAATAAGAATTCAGAAACCAACAGATTTCCACTTATGTTCTAGGAGTGGCGCTGTTTTTCAGTTTCACAGATGGTTTTATTCAAATCACTTTGTTTTGAGTAATCACTTCAAAATTACAGTAGAAGAGAAACTGTAATAGGATTACAGAAAAATAAAGCGTAATCGCTAGGAAAAAGTAATCTGCCACTGCTTAGCAGCAGCAGTGAATAAAAAGAGAAAATGTGAATACATAACCCAAGGGCAATGAAAGACACTATTAGCAATTGATTCAAACAGTACTCAAATTCAATTAATTAACTCAAAATTAACTCAGATTCATTTAAATTAATCAATTAATCAGATATGCACTGAGAAAAATATCCAAATAAAAATAACTCAAATGCATGATATTATTTGTGGTAACTGAACATGCATTACACAAAGTGACTTCAGAAGTCAGTTTGTTTCATTTACATATCATTAAAAATAACACTCATTCGCAGATGTAATCAAGCTCCATTGAGTGTAGAATTTTTAATGACATATTAAGTTGAAAGTGGTTAAACCATGCTACCTGTGATTGATTGATTGATTGATTGACTTTTTTTTCCCCTGCATATGTTAAAAGTGGATGTACTTGATGTACAGTGTAGAAAATCTCTAACTTTCTGAGCTCAAAATGTCCTCTCCAGTCCACCAAGACCATGTTGCTCACAAGCAAATAAGCAATAACAGCTTAGTTTAGAAATTCATGAAAAGATTAACCACTTTGGCCCACTAATTTTATACACCAACATTTAGTTTTCAGCAACTCGGCACATATAGTCACGACAAAATAATAAAAAGAGAACATAGGATAGTATTATTCTGAAACAACAAATACAGTAGAGTTATTACTCCAGTTGATATCATAAGATTTGGGAAATGTCTATTGGTGCAGTCATGTCCTAATGGATAGAGAGTCGGACTTGTAACCCAAAGGTTGTGGGTTCGAGTCTCAGGTCTAGCAGGGATTGTAGGTGGGGGAGTGAATGTCCAGCACTCTCTCCACCCTCAATACCACGATTGAGGTGAGACCCTTGAGCAAGGCACCAAAACCCCAACTGCTCCCCATGTGCTGTAGAATAAATGGCTGCCCACTGCTCAGTGTGTGTGTTTGTTCACTACTCATCGCTGTGTGTGTGTGTGTGCACTTGGATGGGTTAAATGCAGAGCACAAATTCTGAGTATCGGTCACATGTCCTTTCCTTAAATGTTTTGCTGCTCCTAACAGAGGACTAAAATCCTGCAACTCTGTATAGCTTTCCAAAATTTTAGAGACGAAAGGGTGAAATGTATTTTTGGGCAGTCCATGATCACTTCATGTTTATGCAACAGTTTATGTGGCACATATCAGTGAGGAGTGTTTTGAGAGCCGTTCACAACGTAATGAAATGTAATTGAAGGATGGGGCAGCAACAATTGTATTAGAACTGACAGCAAAACCGACAACTCATTTCTAATATGATAAGGTTAGCCAATCATGATAGGGGTCATTTACATAATCTTGACTAGCATTATAAATGGACTGATGACCTTAGTTTATGACCCCCTCCAATAATGGCACGTAGTGGTATTGTATTGTATGTCATAGTCAATCTGCCATTGTTCTTTAAGCTTCTAGCAGAAAGTAATATTATGTCTAAATGACTTTAAGACAACACACAATGAATTTCAATGGCATTCTTCAGAATCTTAAATACCTAGTGAATCCCTGTCTATTTCTATTTCCTATATCCCTGTCTTGCTTTTGATCTTAATTAAACATGTCATCCAGGGAAATATTTAAATTCTGTACTCAACTAGATCGCTGTAAACCACAATTAATTTTTAATGTCCAATACATGTTTAGAAAACCTCATTGCTGCCTTTATTTTTAAAATTTTCTTTAAATCTGTTCAGGATGATGACAAAACATTCTGCTGGTTCAGAACATGTTCTTTTAAAGTGATTCTGATTCTGATTTTAAATGAAAGCCAAATCTCAATTTAATAGAAAAATGGACATCCGAATGGCCTACAGATGTTACTTTAATGCAAAAATGTGTAGCATTTAAAATATGATTTTGGAACTGATGTCAAATTATATAATTTGTCTGGGTTGGCAATTATCAAAGATAACCTCCAGTCAAAAATGGAAATCACTAGAAAACTCATTTGAAATTTTGAAAAGTTCATTAAAGTTTTAAATATTTAATGTTTATAAAAGTTTTAACACTTCTAAACATGCTGTATGCAGAGAGTGCACTCTCTGACATGGGCTAATGAGCACATAAATATGAAAAGAAATAGATTCTCATTAATTGTTAACAACAACAATTTCCTGGCAGTAATGCTGAGGAGGTTTACAGTTAGTTCCATATATATTAATATCTGCCAAAATTAAAGAAACTCATCATGGTGTGCTTGTTTTTCTGTGTTTAATATGACCGTAGTCATTGCTGGGTTGCTGTGCAGAGGATGAGCAAAAAATATTGCTTACAAAGTTTATTTTTAGCTTGCATTTCCATCACAAAGGAAATTGTATTTATTTTCAGTAAACCCTGAAAAAGTGTTTTCGATAATGATATAAACTAACAAGCTTTATAACATACTGCGGTATTTCTAGTCTATTGTCTATACTCTGCTGGAGTTCAGTAAGAATTCAGAAACCTCCAGATTTCTGTTTCTGAAGCAAACACACTACAAGAATGGTGTGTTTGCTCTAGGAGTGGTGTTGTTTGATGATACTGTTCTCATGTACTTACATTTGCTAAAATGCTTTAACCATTTCATTTAGCAGATGGTTTTATTCAAATCACATTTTTAGGCAATTACTTCAAAATGATAACACAACACTGTAACTGTAATGGAATCGTGGCAAAAATAAAGTAATCTGACACTGCTCAGTAACAGCTGTTGATGAAATGAGAAAATCTGAACATATAACCCAAGGGCAATGAAAGTAACAGATGCTTATACCAATCAATCCCAAAATAAAATGACAGAATTTACATTGCAGCTCTTTTTTTTAATTTATTTTTTTTAGATCCCAGAACCATTGCGACATGTTCCAGGTTTTGAGCACATCGGTCAAGTAAATGTTTCAATGACTCAATCATAAAGACAACCATTTGCTTATCTTATTTTGTTGAGTGCAGAGCTACTTTGAATGGTTGTCCAAAGGGAAACTTTTTTCCTTTATAGCGATGTAGTTACAGAATCTAAAGGAAATACTGTCTGCCAAAGTTAACCAGGCCTCTTGGGCTACATTTGGAGATGTCTTACAGCACAGTTCCTCCAGCCAATCCCAGCTTAGTTTTAAAGGCACATTCATCCCAGTTCCCCAAACTGCTGTCTCACCATCCACATACCATATGGATGACCGTATGATGAACGGACGTTTAAGCTCTCTTAGAGACTCGCTCACCAGTGGTGAGTCATCATTATTGCATATCTTGCATTCCACTAGTTTATCCACAAATGCACGCTTATCGTTTTTGGCCTGAAAATGCAAACAAGACACTACACTCAAGGGGTTTATATGCCTCGTGTACTCTGTTGGTTGCAGTTGGATGCAGTCTGGTCACAACCAGCCAATTAGGTGCTGGCACCGAGGTGGAATGTGTACCCTTTTACCTCTCTGAGGAGGTGAAATAGCTGTAATTATACAAACACATACAGTAATGAAAATAATAGTTCCCCTGGGAAGCGGATGGATACCTTGCTGGTTGTCAGGAGGCCAAGAGAGTAAATTAAGAATTCAGATGGTAGACAATGGTGCTTTCAAAGATTATTGAGAGGAATGATCCATATTTGCTGGCAACAACTAATAAAGCACATACTAAAACAACTGATGATGCAATTCTGACCAATCATACAATGTGGAGTGATTTATATACTCCAAGACCACTCACCACTGAGAAAAAAAAAAAAAAAAAAAAAATCATGCATATCATTGTTTACTTCATGCTGAAACTCAACTTTTCATTTTTGTCAGTATACAATGAAAGCAAAATGGGAAAAAGGGCTGACATGCTCCAAAATGGCAAAAAAAAAAAAAAAAAAAAAAAAAAGTGTAAGACCATACAGTTCGCTGAAAATCTCCCTCTTTTTGAATTTGAATTGTTGTTACACGTGCTCCAGATTGGTCTGAATGATGCATTCATATATCAGTGTGATTAATATTCTTTATGAACAGTACCTTGATCTCCTTGCAATGCTACACAGAAGAGCAAGATTCACCCCAGCATTTAATATTGCAGTGCATTAAATGTAAGCACTTCCTGAGCCTCTTTTTAACAGTGACACCTCAGTGAGTCAAGGATGAAATAAAAATACTATGTGCAGTGTAATAATAGCAAGATTTTTTTATTTATTTATTCATTTTATTTTTTTAATCAGTCCTTGCAGGCTGCACACACATGCATCGCACCTGGTTTAGTCCGATTCACAAACAAACGAACTGGTTCTTGTTAATGAATCAAAAACATTACAATCAGTGTAATGCAGCTCAGTTCACAAACAAATGACAATAATTAATTTAATGAATTATTGGGAATAATTTATTGTTTAAAGATGTAGCCAATTACTTTGTGATTTTAATTTTATTACTTTGTGATTTTATTTTATTTTTTTATTATTATTAATTTTTTTTAAAAGAAAGCGGGGATTCTCAACTCTGGCATTCAAGGTCCATGTAATTTTCTAGCAATCTTGGAGAACTTGATTAGCTTTTTCAGGTGTGTCCGATTATAGGGTTGGGACTAAACGCTGCAGAAAAGAACCCCTGAACTACAGTATGAAGCAAGTCACTGTTTACAAGTTAGTTAAACTCATATTTTTTGCTATAAATTTAACTAAATTAACTCAGCAAGAAGATTCCAATAAGTGAAACAGCTCAGAATGGCAGCTATTATGGCAGAGTCGGGCAAGAGTAATTGGTACTTTGTAATTTCTTTCTAACATTAAAGCTGCAGTCAGTAACTTTTTATTTTTATTTTTTTTTTTGGTCACACTTTATATTAGGTGGCCTTAACTACTATGTACTTACATCAAAAAATAAGTACAATGTACTTTGTGTTCATACTGTATTGCAAAACACTATTGCTGGTATTAAGGTGGGATACGGGTGAGGTTAGGGACAGGTTTGGTGGTATGGGTAGGTTTAAGGGTGGGTTAAGGTGTAAGGGATGGGTCAACAGTGTAATTATAAATGTAATTACAGAAATTAATTACAGATGTAATTACATATAGGTATTTTTAAAAAATATAAGTACAATGTAAAAACATGTATGTACACAATAAGTGCATTGTACCAAATTATTAATTTAAATGTAAGTGCATGGTAGTTAAGGCCACCTAATATAAAGTGGGACCGAATATAGAGAGCTAGAGTTAGAGGGTCAAATAAAGATGGAAGAGATGTGTTTTTTGCCGATTCTTGAATATGGCTAAGGACTCGGCTGCTCGGATTGAGTTGGGCAGGTCATTCCACCAGGAGGGAATATTTCATTTAAAAGTCTGTGAAAGTGATTTTGTGCCTCTTTGGGATGGCACAATAAAACGACATTCACTTGCAGAATGTAAGCTTCTAGAGAGCACATAAGTCTGAAGTAATGAATTTAGGTAAAGGGATGCAGAGCCAGTGGTGTTTTTGTAGGCAAACATTAATGCCGTGAATTTTATGCGAGCAGCTATTGGTAGCAGTTCTTTCATGATTTAACAGGAGGGGACAATTGATTTTTCACGTAGGGCCAGGTAGGTTTGGACAGCTTTTTTTTCCCGTTAATAAATGAAATCATCATTTAAAAACAAAATTTTGTATTTACTTACAGTATCTTTGTGTAATATTAAAATTAGTTTGATGTTCTGAATATTTTAAGTGTGACAAATATACAAACAAAAATACAAATAAAAACAGGGAAGGGGCAAAAACCTTTTCACTGCACTGTATATTTATCTTTTGTGTATATATATATATATATATATATATATATATATATATATATATATATATATATATTATTGCAACTGTTTTGCATATTCATGTGTATGTCAGGCCATAAATCCACAGGAACCATGCATGCATGCTTGGTTTGGTGTTGATTAACAATACACAAACTAAGCTGATGAATAGTTTCAGAAGACTTTGTATATTGCTATATAAGACTTATATAGTGCATATGTCATATGAAAGGCTTTTGCATTCTCTTTGAAGCTTGAAAGCCCCAGTCCCCAGTCTTTAGCACCGCATCATATTTGATTCCTATGTAAAAACGGGTTTAGCACAATGGTCATATTTTTATCTACTACTTTTAAACATGCAGAAACAAGTTGCAATTTTGCCATAATTTAATGTTTCAGTGTCTCCCTCTGTGTTCAAATCTCATCAAAGGTCCTTGCTATCAAGAAAGGGCATGTAGCAACAAGTAAACATGGGAATCGTCACCGCAGCAAACCCTTTGAGTTCTCCCCTCTGGCCTAAACATCAAACCTCTACTGCTCCAGTTTTCCATCCAGTGGCAACATGTCTACCCATGTTTCTCTTTTTGTGCTCAGTGCCTTCAAAGGTGGACAAAGGGGTTCCTGAAAGGCTAAGTCGTGGTTTCCATAATTGCTCTCATTTTTTGGTGGACCGTTGCCCAGGGAACAGGTGCTTAACGCTTAGAGGCATTTTGGCCAGTGTAGACAGGAGCGAGGAGATTCCCTGGACTCTAATAGCCTGCTGTTGTGTCAAACAGCCCTGCAGGGTGAGTGATGATGCGCTAAAGATTTCCTGGCAAGGTGATCGAACTGGCATCCTCCTTATTTGTCAACAGGAAACAGAAAGAAGATCTTAGAAGTGACGTTGTCCCCTCAGCTCAGCCGTATGGAAACCTGCTGTTTTGAAGCAATTTTAAGCCATTTGTTTTGGCTGAGAGATTGTACCTCCGAGGCAATGATTACGCTTTGTAAATAGTCGTTTATAAAGTCAGACTTTGAAGGAGAAGTAGGTTAATTGGCTTGTTCAGAAGCTCAAAAACAGGGCAGGAACATGGAATTGGAACCTTTAGCCATCTGGCCTCATCTTCACTAACCACTTGCCCAAAATGACATCCACACTCAACACCCCTCTTTTCAGAGGCAAATCTGTTTTCTTTGTATTGGCAGAATCCTTTTCTGGCCTCAGCATTATTAGTAGCTGTCTGCCCCATTTTTTTCCAAGGGAAAATAGCTTTTGATGTTTGCAAAGGCACAAATCTAATATTACATTCAAGTGACAAGAACTGGTATTGGAAGTGAAAAATTGTGTATTTACAGCCAGACAAAAATAGGACAATTATAATGAATTACTTCTTCTGGGTTAAACAGGCTTGAGACTCTCAAGCCTGACTTTATCCAAAGAGTTGGATCTATTTGAGTGCATATTATTGTGGGAATGGTGCCACCTTATTAAGTTTTCCCCAAATGTGCTTCCGCAATTACAATAGCTGCATTGAAAAACAGGTCTGCGTGTTGAAAATCTTTCAGGTGGAAATTTTATGTGCATTGGCAATCAGCACATTAAACTACAATTAGTTCTGTGTATGTGAAATTGATGTTGGTATTCTGAACTTTGATTAGTTAAAAGTATAACTTCACATCCAGTATTGGGGAGTAAATACCTAAATACACAGCTATGCCTCTTTTTAATACTTCTTTCAAAACAGCTTCTTCAATAACAAGACTTTTTTTTTCTGACAGGTAGTAGAGCAGCGTGACCAAATGTGCACTCAGATTTACAGCCGAGTGAGCTGAGGAAATTATCACATGCTTTCTTAAGCACAGTTTCCCTGATTTGTAAATCGGTCTTTTCTCTCATATACAGCGTTGTTTATTTTGATGAATTCACCAATTCTCACAGTCTGTCACACATTCCACAGTTTTTTTTTTTTTTTTTTTTTTTCTTCTTCCTGTTACCAATTGAATGAATGAACCAACAAATGAATGAATGAACAAACAAACACATGTCCATGCACTACAATTCAAATGTTCGTGGTCTGTAAAGTTATTATTTATTATTTATTTTATGTTTCATGGAATGGTGATTTATTATCTTACACTGATAAAAAATGGTAACAAAAATTGTAAAATATAATATGAGAAATAGCTCTTAATTAAAGTAACCATTGTAGATTACCACGTTTTGCAGTGTATTATCGACAAAACAGCTGTACTGCTTAGTATGTTTGTGATGCATTTTTCTTCCGAATTTTTTCTTATCTTTGATGAATAGAACGTTCAACAGAACATCATTTATTCAAAATAAGTATTCTTTTTGTAGTAATGCAAACAGTTTGTCCTGTCCCTTTTTGCATTTGCATTTGTTTATTTAACATTTATGTTATTAAATTAATATTTTCCAATTTATGTATTTATTTCTTTATTTTGTTCCCTGTAAAGGAGCAAGCGGTTGTAATTCAAACACAAACAGTCACTCAAACAGGTTTGAAGCCATTATATGTTAATTAATTTAACTAATCACAGGAGATATAATGGAGATCTCAATTTATGTTTCATTAAGTAACAGCTGCGTTGCTCCTGAAAATCTTTAGAAGAAATAGAAATAGACATAAATAACATCATTGATTATTTAAAGTAAGAGCACAGCTTTGGTCACATACTTTCATCTCAAAATAATCTGATGAAAAAAAAAAGCGGATAAAAATATTTGAGATCATATTGAGATCTCTTCAGAATTTAGACCTTGTCAAACACAGTTTGTCAAATCACTAGACATTCCACATTACTAGGGTCTTTTTGATCTTTATTTAATCTCATAGTTAAGAAACATCTGACGTATTAAAGCGATTTAATTTAATTCTCTTTCATTCCTGTGAGCCCTTATTCAACGCAAGTGTTTTTTTTTGTTTTTTTGCAAAGTTTGTTCTTTATTATTACATTAGTTACAAAAATGCAGATACTATTTCTAGCTTAAACAAAAATAACAACTGAGTAACACCTAGAGCACAGCAGCAGTATGACGTCTTTCTGCTCTCTACCTAACTTGTTCCTGAACTCAGATCTATTACTGTGTTAGCTCACTGTTTTCTAGAATCTATCTCATGTGGAAGAAACATTTACAGTATATCATTTTAATCAGTTCTGAGATATACAATTCTGAGAAAGGCGCAGTGTGCAGATGCTAGAATATCTCTCTCAGTTCTCAGCGTGGGCATTATAAACAGTAACCTCAAATACCACTCAGTGGCATGTTGTGTAGGAATGTCCAATAGAGAGGGCAAAGCAGGTTAATTGCAAACCAAATGACTGCAAGCTAGTTCCTGTCTTCAGTGTAATTTACTAGTTATTTTCCTCTTGTAGAGTAATTACCAGGCCTGTGTGGTTGAAAGGGTAAAGGTTTCTTCAATCTACTGATCTATCACTCAAACAGGCGGTCTCATAAATATGTTTGTGCTATTGATTTCTGGTTTTATTACTAATATGCAATACCTAATTATGTTTAATATAAGGATACAATGTATTTAGTTATCCCCATACTTCAATAGAAATCTTGAGTATTGTTGCTTTTGCAACAATTATCTATAGATAAATAGATAGATAGATAGATAGGTAGGTAGGTAGGTAGGTAGGTAGGTAGGTAGGTAGATAGATAGATAGATAGATAGATAGATATATAGATAGATAGATAGATAGATAGATAGATAGATAGATAGATAGATAGATGATAGATAGATAGATAGATAGATAGATAGATAGATAGATAGATAGATAGATAGATAGATAGATAGATAGATAGATAGATAGATAGATAGATAGATAGATAGATAGATAGATAGATAGATAGATAGATAGATAGATAGAGCCGGGAGGTGAAAACTTTTTGAATTTGAAGATCAGGGTAAATTTAACCTATTTCTGTAGCCTCTGAAGGGCAATACTAAATGGAAAAAAAAAAAAAAAAAAAAAAAAAAAAAAAATATATATATATATATATATATATATATATATATATATATATATATATATTTTTTTTTTTTTTTTTTTTTTTTTTTTTTTATATATATATATATATGGTGTTTAGGCAAAATAAGAAAAATGTACACATCTCCATTCTGTTCAAAAGTGTTCACCCACGTGAGCTCTAAATGCATGTTTTTTTTTTTTTCCTTCTGGAGCATCAGTGAGCGTTTGAACCTTCTGTAATTGTTGAATCCCTCGGTTGTCCTCAGTGTGAAAAGATGGATCTCAAAATCATACAGTCTTTCTTGGTTCAAATACACAAAAATGCTGGGAAACCAAAGCATGTGTGGAACCTGAAGGATTTTTTTTTTTTTTTTTTCTAAAGAGCAGCGGACAGTTTAACTGTTCAGGACAAGCAAGGGACTCATGAACAACTATTACTAAACAAACCAAAAAAACAAAACAAAAAAAAAAAACCCTGCTGTGGATCATTCAGGTAAGGAAGACACAGTGTTAAGAATCAAGGGGGTGTAAACTTTTGAACAGGTCATTTTTATCAATTCAACTATTATGTTCTCTTGTGGACTATATGTAAACATAATTTATGTGAAATATCTTATTCAGGTCAGTACTAAATAAACAATAACATGCATTTTGTTTGATCCCTCTTATTTTGGTTAAATAATTAACATTTTGCAGATTCTGAAAGGGGGGTGTAAACTTTTGACCTCAAATCTACTCATTGTATAATTTCATTTATTACATTAAAGTGCCCATACAATTTTTCGTACTGTAAACTCCAGGGGCGGTTTCTCCATTAGGGCGATCGGGCGAAGCACCACCAAAGCGCGAAAGGGAGGGATTTTTTTTCTTTCACATTCAATCACAGTGACTAGTTGTTCATGAGTCCCTTGCTTGTCCTGAACAGTTAAACTGTCCGCTGTTCTTCAGAAAAAAAAAAAAAAAAAAAAAAAAAAAAAACACATTCTTTGGTTTTCCAACATTTTTGTGTATTTGAACTCTTTCCAAGAAAGACTATGATTTTGAAATCCGTCTTTTCAAACTGAGGACAACCAAGCTACTCAACAATTACAGAAGCTTCAAATGCTTACTGATGCTCCAGAAGGAAAAACCATGCTTTAAGAGCTCACATGGGTGAACACTTTTGAACAGAATGGAGATGTGTACCGCCCCTTTTTGGGCAATTTCTTTCAGACTGAGAATTGCCCCGAGCATTCCCATAGACTTCCATACAATGTTTTTTTTTTTTTTTTTTTTTAATTTCAAACTGCAGGCACTGCAATGCAATGTCTATGGGTTCCGGGAGGGCTAGCACTAACATGCTTTTGTTATCATGCGTAACCTTAACTTGTGCAGCGATTGGTCGGAACCAACATACCGCTAATAAGAAGAAATATGAAGTCTGTATGGGCTGAATAAAGCAAACCAGTATCTTACCAGTGAAGTTTCGATGGATGACGATTATAATGGAGGTAAAGACAATTACAATCAGTGACATACATGAATTGTTACTTAAATTATTAGACATGCGCGAGTCCGTTATTATTAGTGTGCAAATAAACAAACCATGTAACTTATGTGCACTCTCTGATAGATTTATGAGCACATTTCAGTATGATCGCATGTCTGGCAAGTGTTTTATAATGGACACTCACTGAAGAAGCGTGTTTTTATAGGAGTTTGCTATGTACAGTAGTGTATTGGCATCAACATTCACTCTGACAGAGGAACTGTTCACTGGTCATGTTGAGCTGCTTTCAGATCACCACCCTCAACAAATTCATGTTTTTATTTACTTTTTTAATTTGTGTTTTGCTCTGTTTAATAATTCTGAATACAGATCCGTGTATATTTATATAGCTAAGGCGACTGGGATAGTGGTCTGTTGGCATCTCCGTGTGGTCCTGCTTGGTACTGCAGCTTGATATGTATAGAAAATAGTCTAAACAAGTGTAACATTCATTTTTCTCACAGTTTGCTGTTGCACTGTATACATCAATTTTGAATTATTATTAAAATTAAAAAGAAAATGTTTTCATTTCTCTTGAAAAAAAGCTTGCAGAAAATGAATTTTGAATTTGGTGAAATTAAAATTGTTAATTTATTTAAAATGTTTCATGTCTTAATCCTTTTATTTTTGTTATACTGGGATAAATCATATTGGGATGTATGCTAAAATTTTTGGATGTGGTGCCCCACCTAGAAAATTTGCCACCAGGCACCACTGGTAAACTCCCTGACTTTCAGGCAATTTCAGACAAGGTATGGCAAATACAAGACGCAGAAAGAAGCAATAACAGATTCACAGTGAATAGTCAGTGCCTAAGACTTCAGAAGAATCACACCTAAAGATGCATTTAGAGAAATGAGTGCAGGGATCCAAAAAATGCCACTTTTCACTCGGAAATAGCCGACCGTCTAACTGTTATTCAAACACGTGCAATAAAACACAGTGTCATTTCCTATAGCGTCACCGTAACACCAGCTGTGATAAATCTAACCAGCACAACCCCCCGTCTCTCTTTACCTTCGCCCCTAAGAGAGAAACCTGCAGACCTTCCTGCATCTGCTGAAGGTTTTTATATATATATATATATTTTTTTTTGTCATGAGAGATTTAGTCTCTTCTCTCCGTGCTAACACAAGTTTTCACCCATTCGTCACCCTGTGCCTTATCTCTGGCTATTTCAATGTTCAGTGGGATCTTTCTACAGCACAGATAATTCCAGGAAATGGCAGCCATCCCGTACTATGACTGGGATTGGGGACGATAGATTTCACATCGGTGAAGGACACAGGCAGTCTGCTTTTTCGCCCCATTTATGGGTTCTGTAATTTAGAGAGCCGCACCGTTACCGATCACACTCTGACGTAGCTTCTTCAAGGGCAAAGGGATGCATTGCATCAAAGTTTGCCACAATGCCACTATGGACTGAAACAGAATAGTCTGTTGATAGCTATCGGTGTTAAATATGCAATTCTACACTTGAGGACGTCTGTGTAGACAATCTCAAACTAAATGACAATTACAAGTAAACCAAAAACATAAACCGGCGTACAAGAACCACCAACAAGTCAGTAGCTAAAGGTATACAAGTATGTAAAAGGATGCTGCCATATTGTTCCCAAGTTGATATACAAAATGGTTTATTATTAATTAATTATTATTCATTTATAAAGCAACAAGTCAATGCCAAGTAGCGTACTGTATGATTATTGAAATATAGGCCATTTATACATTTTTTTTAGGGTCTAATTCTTGCTGTTAACAAATCATTAACTACGACTTTTATCTTAATAAACTACTAATTTGCTGCTTATTAATAGTTAGTAAGGTAGTTGTTAAGTTTAGGAATTGGGTAGGATTAGGAATGTAGAATATGTTCATGCAGAATATGTGCTTTGTAAGTACTAATAAACAACCAATATGTTAATAATAGGCATGCCAATACACAACTAGTTAATATTGAGAATTGGTTCCGGTAACATTTTATTTTAAGGTGTCTTTGTTACAACACATTACATGCACTTACTGTTATAATAACAATTAATTATTAGTGCTGTCAAATGACTAATCTCATCCAAAATAAAAGTGTTTTGTTTACATAATATATGTGCGTGTGCTGTGTATGTTCACTATGTATATGTAAATACAAACATATGCATTTATATATTTAAGAAAAAAATATGGTATGTATGTTTATATATATATATATATATATATATATATATATATATATATATATATACATATATATAATAAATGTATATGCATGTAAATATTTGCAAAATATATGCAGTATGTGAATGTATCTATATATACAATATAAATATACACAGTACACACACATATGTTATGTAAACAAAAACTTTTATTTTGGTTGCGATTAATCACGATTAATCGTTTGACAGCACTATTAATTATGCATAATTACATGCAAGTAACCATAACCAAAGCCTAATCCTAACCTTATGGTAAGTACATGTATTTAATTAATATTACTCTGTGCTTAAATGTATAATTACATTGTACAAGGACACCTTAAAATAAAGTGTAACCTTGGTTCCTATGGTTAAAGCGTGTTACGGTGCACACAGCAGGGAGGAACGAGGAACACGGACACGAGGATAAACTTCAAAATAATAGTCTTTAATGGTGACATCAGGACAGGGCAAGACAAGGCAAGGTTCACACAGACAGGAACACCGGGGAATAATGAGTAGACCAGACGAAATCTAACTAAACAGGCAGGAACTAAATACACATGACAATAACTGATAATTAGACGAAACACAGCTGGACCAGACTTAACTAATAATCACACTTAACAAGGACAGGAACAAGACCAAATATGGACACAAGAGGCGGGAACACATGACACACACGACATGTAACAAAGCAGTAACCGAATATTCTTGTATGATTTTGTGCAGATATCTGCAGTAATTTCCTTCCAACATAGAATTAAATTGATTGTATCATTATAACACCTGGCTAAATTAAGAATTCAAATTGGCAGAAAACATTATTCAAAAGTAGAACATTTAAACAAATAAACAGGTGTTCAATGTTTTTTTTCCTGCGTCTCTCGACAGAGACCCAGAGACAAACTCAACATTTCTTCCCAAACCTTTTTTTTTCTCATTTCCATTCTGTTTATCTCATCAGTTGTGAACGTTTAACCCCCAACACTCATCTCAGTGATTGAGACTATATTGTGTAATTTGACGCCAAATGAACGTCTCCTCACAAGCTTGTGATGGAAGTCTCCAAGGAAACCGTGTATATGTAGGAAAAAATACTTCAGCTGAGAAACTTTCCAGGTGTATACGTGTCTGTAGCATATATAAAGAAAGGGCCAACATAATTTGTTAAAATAAAATTGCATTATTAAATACAGCATTTATGAATATACATGTCAAGTTAATGCAATGAAGTGTGCTAGTTATTAACTTAAGTAACACATTAATATAATTTTACATTATAACTGTCATTCTGTTGTGTGATTACTATTATCATTATTATTATTATTATTATTATTATTATTATTATTACTATTATTATTTCATCACTGTGTCAAATGCAAAAAAAAAACAAAAAAAAAAAAAACAATCTTATTGATTGTTATTTTAATATCAAACCCAGGCAGAGGATGCCTACATTTTTATTGGGTAAAATGTAATTGTAAAGCTCAAAACTTTATTATTATTATTATTATTATTATTATTATTATTATTATTATTATTATTATTATTATTATTATTATTATTATTATTATACTTTATTTTAAGGTCCATTTCTTGCTATTAAAACACCATTGACTACGACTTTTTACTCAATAAACTCCTAATTTGCTGCTTATTAATAGTTAGTAAGGTAGTTGTTAAGTTTAGGTATTGGGTAGGATTAGGGATGAAGAATATTTTCATGCAGAATATGTGCTTTTATAAATACTAATAAACAGCCAATATTTTAATAACAGGCATGCTAATAAGCAACTTGTTAATAGTGAGAATTGGTCCCCATACTAAAGTGATAACATTATTATTATTATTATTATTATTATTATTATATTTTCAATGTAGGACGGGTTTAGGAAACTTGTTGGATGACAATAACAAACTATGCAATTTCATGTGGTATAATTAGTGGTGCAGTTCATTAAAACTTCCGCTTTTATACCTGATTGCTTGATTAAAATGTTATTTTATTTAGCAAATTCATTAAGTCAACTATCCATCATATAAATCACAATTACTGTCCTGTATAGCTATTGCACATAACAGATAAAATCATTTAATTACACCTTTCAGCATGTTTAATAACTGAAACTCCCTCATCCTGATTACAGTTGAAACGCATAATTGATTAAACATTACTGAAAGAAATACTGCCCATAATTTTCTCTTCGGATCTCTAGAACAGATGAACAGATGTCCATTTTGAGTACCACATGCTAATAAAGCATGTCACATGTTTTTTATTTATTTATTTATTTTTTCTTATGGGCAATAAAATGCATGAATGCAAATATTCCCACCTCGCAATTAACTGATTCTCTGCTCGTTTCCCGTCTGATGCTGCAGTGTTATGGGATAATTAGACAGAAAGACGACTGGCACTGACGAGAGCTTTATTAACGTGCGAGAGAGTGATGGCGACACATCTTTTGGCCACTGAACGAAATGAGATGAAAATTGTTCTAGCCTAGGGGGAGCTGCAGGAGGGTCGGCTCCGTGCTGGGTGGGCAGTGGAGGAGCAAAGCTGGCGTGCCGGTCTCGCCACATCCATCTCTTCCTGTCCCGTGGGACGCCTAACCCCAGGCATTGTTTTAATCACCACAGAGGTATCTCCTTATCCTCCTTCCTATGTTTTTTTCCCACCTGTCTCCCATCTCTGTCCCTTGTCAAACATTATTCAGCTTCTTGTTTAAATTTGTGTGCATTTTTGCATTTATCCCTTGCTGCCTCTGTTATCTCTACTTCGCTCCCTCCGCTCAACTTGAGGCATGAGGCATCCCAGCAGAATGCCAGTTTAAATGCCATCTGAGAGCAGAGTGTCGTGCCTTCTGTCAGATGGCATGTATTATTCAGAGAGAGCAAAAAGGCAGGCCTGGCCTGCTCACACACTTAACCAACTCTTATGTCTGTTTGTCATAGTGTGAGTAACTGAGAAAATGAATATTTTTGTAGACTACAGCTGCTTTAATGTGCAATTTCCTCAGCAAATTGAAATAAAAAACCTTTCAAGGTATTTTACTGTATGAATTCTTAATACTACAGTATAAAATCTTTATTTTAAGGTGTCCTTGTTGCACTTTACACATACTTACTATTATTAAAACAATAACATGCATAATTGCATGCAAGTAACATGTACTAACATAAAGTAAGTACATGTTGTTAATTAATACTACTCAGTACTTAAATGTATAATTACACTGTAACAAGCAAACCTTAACATAAAGTGTAACCAAATCATATTTTATGTTGGGGAAAAACAAAACAAAACAAAAAAAAAACAATGTAACATCCATGTAATTTCATCCATGTAACCCTAACAGTTGAATGATATTTAAACAAATGAATGAATGAATTATCCATAGAAAGCAGTGCAAAAGTTATTACAGGCATTGCAGGATGGCATTTTTGTGACTTTATATTCTACTTTCACTTATTAAAAACATAATTTTAACAATAAGCTACTATACAAATTGTGTCTTGTTAAATAAAGTGTCAAATAAATCAATGTGAAATGTTAAATATTTTACAATGTAATTATTTGTTTTGTCTGTATGTGTGTGTCTATATCCCTCACTTCCTTCCTTTCTTTCTTTTGTTTTATTATTACTACTACTACTTCTACTGCTACTACTATCTGTGAATTATATGGTTTGCAAGCATTTCATTTGTGTCTTTGCATACTCCTGGTAACACTTAGTTTTGCAGTGTAGTGTAATATATTTCTCATATCTTGTCTGTGAATAAATTGCCTTTGGAGAGCAGCATGTATTCTTTACATCTTTTGTAATGCTTCCACGGAAAATGCTGCTCTCTGTGAAATGTTATGGTGGTCAATTTAAAGACATGATTCAATAACTCAGTACATGTTGTTACCTAGCAGGGGTAAATGATTACCATTAGTACTCTCTGTGGTAAATGTAAAAAAAAAAAAAAAAAAAAAAAAAAAAAAAAAAAAACCGCTTCAATGAGATTACTATCAAACCAAACTAAAAACACTGTTTTATGTATATATATAATGTAATATAATGCCAAAAACATTGAAATATTTTGTGATTCAAGACATAAATCACCATTCAGTGTTTTGCATTTAAATTGCTCATATATGCCACTATGAAAAAAGCTATTTGTATGCTTCACTATACCCTAATATCGTGGTGCAGATACAGAAATACAGAAGATCAGAACACTAACGAGAAACCATTGAATCTTGAAGAAAAAAGCAAGATGGCTTTAGTAGTATCTCGAAATGAAACTTTTTTTCTTGCTCATCTTATATAATGGCAACTTCTTCAGGGAGCTGGTGTGAGGTTGTCTGAAGGCTGAGTGGAATGGATTCAGGTTCTTACAGACCACCGCATTCCTTATTGATCTGCTCTAAATGTTAGAAAGAAATAGAAAAATTTAAGTCTAAGAGAACTAGAAAAAGTTGAAGAAAGATCGAAACAAAGACGAGAAATTATTAAGTGAGTTAACTACTAAAAAAGGCCTATATCTTGTTAAACTTCTCATTGTGTTAGAGGGGCTGAGACTTCTCATCAATGTGCTACAAACAAAACTGGGCGAACCACACTCTTAAGATTATCCCACAGACC